>CM072693.1:2877550-2902550 GCA_036884735.1 Huso huso | reverse complement strand
TCATTGTGAACAGGCAGATTTCTAATGCCCCTCCTAGAGAGCAGGAAAGCACTGAGAGGCTAAACATAAAACTACAGGAAGGATAATCTAACTGTACTGTGAGTCACCCAACCCTATCAAGTCCCACCTGTGTTCACAGCTCAGATCTCATAGAACTGTCTGTGACACTTATTGAAACAGAAGTGCAGCACTTAGAACACATACAGACGTGCTCAAATTTGTTGGTACCCTTACAGCTCATTGAAATAATGCTTCATTCCTCCTGAAAAGTGATGAAATTAAAAGCTATTTTATCATGTATACTTGCATGCCTTTGGTATGTCATAGAATAAAGCAAAGAAGCTGTGAAAAGAGATGAATTATTGCTTATTCTACAAAGATATTCTAAAATGGCCTGGACACATTTGTTGGTACCCCTTAGAAAAGATAATAAATAATTGGGTTATAGTGATATTTCAAACTAATTAGTTTCTTTAATTAGTATCACACATGTCTCCAATCTTTTAATCAGTCATTCAGCCTATTTAAATGGAGAAAAGTAGTCACTGTGCTGTTTGGTATCATTGTGTGTGCACCACACTGAACATGGACCAGAGAAAGCAAAGGAGAGTTGTCTGAGGAGATCAGAAAGAAAATAATAGACAAGCATGGTAAAGGTAAAGGCTACAAGACCATCTCCAAGCAGCTTGATGTTCCTGTGACAACAGTTGCAAATATTATTAAGAAGTTTAAGGTCCATGGAACTGTAGCCAACCTCCCTGGGCATGGGCCGCAACAGGAAAATCGACCCAGATTGAACAGAAGGATAGTGCGAATGGTAGAAAAAGAACCAAGGATAACTGCCAAAGAGATACAAGCTGAACTCCAAGGTGAAGGTACGTCAGTTTCTGATCGCACCATCCGTCGCTTTTGAGCGAAAGTGGGCTCCATGGAAGAAGACCCAGGAGGACTCCACTTTGACATAAAAACATAAAAAGCCAGACTGAATTTGCTAAAATGCATATTGACAAGCCACAATCCTTCTGGGAGAATGTCCTTTGGACAGATGAGTCAAAACTGGAGCTTTTTGGCAAGTCACATCAGCTCCATGTTCACAGATGAAAAATGAAGCTTTCAAAGAAAAGAACACCATACCTACAGTGAAACATGGAGGAGGCTCGGTTATGTTTTGGGGTTGCTTTGCTGCGCCTGGCACAGGGTGCCTTTGAATCTGTGCAGGGCACAATGAAATCTCAAGACTATCAAGGCATTCTGGAGCGAAACGTACTGCCCAGTGTCAGAAAGCTCTGTCTCAGTCGCAGGTCATGGGTCCTCCAACAGGATAATGACCCAAAACACAGCTAAAAGCACCCAAGAATGGATAAGAACAAAACATTGGACTATTCTGAAGTGGCCTTCTATGAGTCCTGATCTGAATCCTATCGAACATCTATGGAAAGAGCTGAAACTTGCAGTCTGGAGAAGGCACCCATCAAACCTGAGACAGCTGGAGCAGTTTGCTCAGGAAGAGGGGCCAAACTACCTGTTAACAGGTGCAGAAGTCTCACTGAGAGCTATAGAAAACGTTTGATTGCAGTGATTGCCTCTTAAGGTTGTGCAACAAAATATTAGGTTAGCGGTCCCATCATTTTTGTCCATGCCATTTTCATTTGTTTTATTATTTACAATATTATGTTGAATAAAAAATCAAAAGCAAAGTCTGATTTCTATTAAATATGGACTAAACAATGGTGGATGCCAATTACTTTTGTCAGTTTCAAGTTATTTCAGAGAAAATTGTGCATTCTTCGTTTTTTGTGGAGGGGTACCAACAAATTTGAGCACGTCTGTATACAAATAGAACTAATCCACCCTTCTATTAAACTGTGAACTTAGTGTTTGATTGAATCCCTCTCTGTGTTTGTATAGCCTGGAAACAGGCATCAGTGCCCTGCCAAGCTGCACACACTGCCATCATTCATACTGACTACAAGAGGGAGCCAGAGCACCACTGCTGTCCATAATGTAATAACACAGTAATAAGACAATTGAAATAGGCAGCAGTTACCTCCCCAGTCAGCCCAGTTCTCCCATTGTTAACACAGACATGTATTTATTCATTCATTTATTTCTATATTTATTTATTTAGATATTTATTGTCAGAAGTAGTTTTGCCACAATGAAATGTAAAATGAAATAGAAAAGCATTGAAATCTAAAAAGCAGGTTGGCGGAAATTGTGAAATAAATACATATTGAAATAAATGAATGCATAAATACATGCCTCTGCATTCATTTCTTCATTTATTCATTTATTTATTTTTATTTTGACGTAAAATATCCTCCATACAAAGGGAGTAGCCATACAATATTAAGTTCTCAATATATCACCTACACCGCTGTTATTCCACAGTTCGAGACAAAATGCACTACTGCATTTAAAAACAAAGTAGAATTAAATCAAATATACTATATATAAAAAAGGAATAACACACAACAGGAAATGTACCACGCTGTGCAGACTGGGCCTTTAACGCCCCCTGCTGGCCTTGTTAACAAGCAACCTCCACACCTCGCCCTCTCTCAACAGGAGTCCCCCAAGGGTCAGTCTTGGGTCCTCTCCTTTCTCTCTCTTCACCCGCTCCCTGGGCCCTCTCATCGTATCCTATGGTTTCTCATACCATTTCTATGCTGATGATGCTCAGATTTTCCTCTCCTTCCCCACCTCTGACTCCACCATCTCCTCCCGTATCTCTACCTGTCTGTCTGCTATCTCCTCCTGGATGCACTCGCATCACCTCAAACTCAACCGCTGTAAATCTGACGGCCTTTTCTTTCCCTCCTCCTCCTCCCCTCCTCTGATCTCCCTATCTGTTCCTCTGGAATCTACCACACTCCCTCCTCCTCAGCTAAGAACCACTGAGTCACCCTGCACCACTGCCTCTCTTATTCCCAGCACATCTCCACTCTGGCACGCACTTGCCGATTCTTCCTGAGCAACATACGAAGAATCCGACCCTTCCTCACCAACTACGCCACCCAACTCCTGGTCCAGGCCTTGGTACTCTCCCGCCTAGACTACTGCAACTCCCTCTTGGCTGGCCTCCCTGCATCCACCACCCGCTGCTCTAGCTCATCCAGAACTCCACTGCTTGCCTGGTGTTCTCTCTGCCTCGCTTCTCCCACGCAACTCCACTGCTCCGCTCACTCCACTGGCTCCCGATCACCGCTCGCATCCAGTTCAAGACTCTTGTACTAGCCGACAGATGCCTTGACCAGACTGCACCCAGCTACCTCCAGACCCTCATCTCCCCTACACCCCACTCGACCTCTCTGCTCCGCCTGCACTAGAAGACTGGCTCTACCTCCTCACGCCCCCTGCCTCCAGAGCCCGCTCCTTCTCCACCCTCACTCCGCAGTGGTGGAATGACCTTCCTACAGATGTCAGGACTGCCCAGTCCCTGACCACCTTCCGGCGCCTCCTCAAGACTCACCTCTTCAGACAGCACCTGTAGAATTCCTCTTTTTCCCCCCTGGACACTTATCACTCTTCCTTAAATGTGCTTTACTTGCTCTTATCTGCACCCTAATTTTTCTGCATTTAATCCTGTACTTTAGAGTACTGTAATCTGTCACAAGTGTTATTTAATCTGTAGTATTTTGTATTTAATTATATCCTGATGTAACTATCACTGACACTATTATCTGCTCCGTTATTGAATGGAATTTTGATATACTTGTACTTGCTAGAACCAAAGTCATCGTATTTTTATCTTGCTCTTAATTGTATTATTACTTGTACTGTGATTCTTGAAATGTATTTTTGTTTACGACTGTAAGTCGCCCTGGATAAGGGCATCTGCTAAAAAATAAATAATAATAATAACACACACACACACACACACACACACACACTGACACACACACACAGACACGCGTTGGCAGCACGAGAGGGAAGGGAGAGAGAGCAAGAGGACGAGCAGAGCGAGGGTGCAACACGAGCCGTAATACCGGTGTAGCGTTTGAATTTTTATTGTTGTCAAGTCATTTTCATCAAGTCCCAAGTCAAGTCTCAAGTTAATTCGTTCAAGTCTCAAGTCAATTCGTTAACGTCTCAAGTCAAGTCTCAAGTCCCCAAAAAAGCGAATCGAGTCGGACTCGAGTCCGAGTCCCTGGCTCGAGTCCACAGCTCTGCCTAAAGGGACCTCGCAGTGGAACGATGAGTTGCGGATGCAACCCGGTTCCCTGAAAGAGAAAATAACCATCAAGGTATGGGATATTGCCGTCAGGCAGTAGCGATTGGCTGAGCTTTTAAAGCAAAGCTGCCGATAGGCTCTGCGCGAAGCTGCCACGTAAGCCCGCCCCTTGGGAGCTTACTATACGCAGCGCGCAGAGACTCACTTCCTTTTTTGCTCTTCAGGCCGTGAAGGCTTCTGGAGCGACCAAAGCGGCTTGATGATGGTTATTTTCTTTCAGGGAACCGGGTTGCATCCGCAACCTGTCGCCCCTTTCAAGTCGAAAATAACCATCAAGGTATGGGGAACAGTGTACCCAAGCCGTCGCGAGGGAGGATTCTCGGCAGTAGACAGACTTACGTCATAAACGCAACTGCGTGAGGCAGTAAATCTACGCATATGCGGAGCTGCGCCTCAGCGTCTATGCTCGCAATGACACCTGTCCTAAGGTGGAATAGTCACACCATATTGTCAACCACTCTACACGTCCACAACCTGAGGCGTCATAGAGTGTAACACAGATGCTCCAAATGACGGAGCAGAGGATTCCAGTACATTTAACCGGTAGAACCTCGTAAATGTATGCGGTGTAACCCAACTGGTTGCAGCGCAAATGTCAGACATCGGCACCCCTCTAAAGAGGGCCCAGGATGTTGCCATACCCCTAGTGGAATGTGCCTTCAACTGCCCTGGTGGCGGAAGGCCCATAGAATCATATGCTAACTGAATAGCATCCACTATCCAATGAGAAAGGCGTTGCTTAGACAACGGCTGACCCAAAGTCTTAGAACCATGGCATATGAACAGCTGTTCTGTTTGCCTCACAGTCCTTGCGGTCAATATAACACCTCAATGCCCGCACGGGCAGAGCATGTGTAACCGCTCTTCCTCTGGGGAAGAAAAGGAGGAGGATGGAACGCCATCAACTCGACTGGTTGGTTCATGTGAAACGGGATATGACCTTGGGTAAAAAGGTTGATTTGGACGCATGGAGACCTTAGAACCGTCTCCCTGCGAAACGAGTACATGATGAATGCACCGAAAGTGCATGTATCCGGCCCACGCGTTTTGCTGATACCACTGATAGCAAAAAACGCAGTCTTTATAGAGACACGAACTTCATATCCACACTGTGGAGAGGCTCGAACGGTGCCTTGGTAAGGGCTTCTAGCACCACATCAAGGCTCCATGACGGTAAACTGGTCGACCTTGGAGGCCGCAAGCGCCTTGCCCTTTAGGAACTGAGATGCCAGAAAATGGCAACCAGGTGATAACCCGTCATCGCGTACATGGCAAGCCGAAATAGCGGCTAAATACACTTTAAGTGTAGAGGGAGATTTCCCCTCATCTAGCAGCTTCTGCAGAAACTGTAATATCACTGCCATAGGGCAGGAGACCGGTCATGGCCCTCAGCTAGACACCAACTCTGAAACAATTGCCACTTATACGCATACTGCGACCCGGTAGAGGGCGCCTCGCACTCTGAATGGTCGATATAACCGCCGTCGAAAGCCCTAAGGCTGACAGGCGCCTCGCTCAGGGCCAAACCCATAACTGCATGAGTTTGGGGTTTGGGTGCCATAGCCCTCCTTGGGCTTGGGACAACAGGTCCGCCGCAGAGGGAGCTCCCTCGGGCGACCGCGGCAACAACTGCACCAGACTCGGGAACCATATCCTCCGAGGCCACCGAGGAGCGATTAGAATCACTGTCGCTGTTTACCCTGACCTTCTCTAAGAAGGCGGGAGCATCGGAATCGGTGGAAACGCATATAGGAGCCCCTGGCGGCCATTCGTGAGTCAGTGCATCGACTCCTAGGGGGCTGTCGAGATCCTTCACTGAGAACCATAGGGGGGCAGTGCGTGGTCTCTGGGCAAAGAGATCTACCTGGGCCAGCCGAACCATTCCCAGATGCGCCTACCACTTGAGGGTGGAGGCGCCATTCGCCGCAAGAGGGCCTCCTCTGGATAGGAGATCTGCTGTGTAATTGACTCTGCCCGGTAGGTGAACCGCACGCAGAGAGGTTAAACGCAGTTGTGCCCATAGCAACATCCGGTTACCATCCGTGAAGACCGGGGACCGCAGCCGCCCTGGCGGTTGATGTACGCCACAACTGTGGTGTTGTCTGACCGCACTAACACATGCTTGCCTAGAAGCACTGGCAAGAAGTGCCGGAGGGCGAGGTCCACTGCTCTGAGCTCCAGAGCATTGATGTGGGCTGACCTCCAGGGTCCTGACCACACTCCACGGGTCCCTGTCCTGCTCCAGACTGCTCCCCAACCGTGGTTGGGCGTCCGGTCGTGATGACCTGCCTTCTGAAAATGGGACCCAAGCGTACGCCTTGGCGGAGGTTTGACGGAACTTTCCACCAGCGTAGTGCTTCAGCAGGCTCGATACCCTTAGCCTGCGGTGTGTTTGTCTCTCCGCGGATGCAACGCTAAGGCATTGAACCAGGCCTGCAGAGGTCTCTGTGTAGTAAGCCCAAAGGAAGGGCTTGTGAGGCGGCAGCCATCAACCCCAGCATGCGCCGACACAGCTCCATGCTGACTGTTTGTCTCAACCTGAATAGGGAAAGACACCGCCTATTGAGGCAACTCTTTGTGTCGACAGGGTCGCCCATGGACACTGAGTCCAGATGCAGACCCAAGAATTCGGTCTGTTGGCTCGGCACGAGGCAGCTCTTTTCTGAATTGATCTTCAGACCCAGCCGCTGAAGATGGTCTGTAACCATCACTGTGTGCTGTGCTACCTGCTCCTTCGACCGCGCCGCAGACGAGCCAGTCGTCCAGATAATTCAGCAGTCGGACACCTTGAGCCCGCAAGGGAGCTAGAATGGCATCCATACATTTTGAAAAGGTTCGAGGAGCTAGTGACAGGCCGAATGGAAGGACACAAAACTCGTATACCCTGCTCTGAAATGCAAACGCAGATACTTCCTGTGACCCGGCAGATGGGGAACGTGAAAGCACGCATCTGTCAGGTCCACGGTGGTGAACCAGTCGCCGTGTCGGACTGACTGGATGATGCCTGTGCGTAAAGCATCCTGAATGATAACACCCGCAGGTATTTGTTCAGTACTCGCAGATCTAAAATAGGACGGAGCCCGCCGTCCTTCTTGGGCACCAGGAAGTATTTGGAATAGAACCCCTGGTCGATCAGAGCAGGGTCTACTTGTTGAATGGCACGCTTGCTGAGCAATGCCTGTATTTCCACATTCAGAGCTGAGGACTGAACCGAGTCCTTCACTGCAGTTACAACCACCCCGGAAGGGGGGGAGGTTTTAACTGAACTGAAGGGTGTACCCGTGGATATAGTTTTGTGCACCCAGATGTCGTTGGTGCATTGTTGCCAGAACTGGAGCTGGGAGACAGTGTAGGGGCGGGTTAACAGCCGCCTGGTGTTCTCAGGGCTGTTTAGGCTGGGCTCGTTCATGAGGGGCCTGGCCAGAGCCCCCGAGGGCGGGCCTGGCACCACCTCTAGGGCGCCACCCTCGCGGCCATGGTCTTGAAAAAGGAGGTTGACCGCCAAGCTGTGCTTGAGGGAGAGGTCTTAGTACCCCCCCTGGCCGTGGCTGGTGCTGCGGTGGTGTCCCGCGCCACTGATGTTCCTGAGGCCGCCTCGCTGAACGGCGGTTTTGGCCACATTTTCGCCATTTGCTGCGATGCCTCCCGCGCAAGTTGGAGCGTTGCAGCATCTCCTCCACCGCTGGACCAAATGTGTGGCCCGGTGTAATTGGGGCATCCAGCAACGGGGCCTTATCAGGTTCCTGCACTCTCGCCTGCGAGAGCCAGAGCTGCCTTCTGGCCACCACCAGAGACGCGATGCTCCTGCCCTGAGCCCGCGCGTTGAGCTGGGCCAGCTTCACCAGCAGTTGACTGACGGTCCCCAACTCGCTTCTGAGGGCCGCCGAAGGGCACTCAGGTAGGTCTTTAATTAGTGCCGCTTGGTAGACCGTCAGCAAGCTGGCCACATTAGAGAGCTTGACCGCAGCGTGGCCGCAGCGTACCCCTTTTTGAGGTGTACCTCAGTGGTCCTGCACTGCTTATTGGGGCATGCAGGATCTTTCGTCAGCCCCGATAATGTTGGCGTCTTCACCAACGCGGCGAACGCAGCGTCCACAGGTGGGAAGGACGCCAACCCAGCCTCATTTGCCCCCTGCATGTTAAAGGCCGAGGCCTTGCGAGAAGTCGCAGGGGCAGAGGCCGGAGCCCCCCAGGTGGACTGCACCTCCTTAATAAAGTCTGGGAATGCCGGAAGCATCCTGGACTGATGGGACTGGGCTGAAGGCGACTCAAACAAGGAGCGCCGAGGTAGTTCCGCCATAGGCCACTCGACGCCCAAGTGGCGGGTTGCTCTGTCCACCACAGACCACGTTGGGTCATTGGTAGCACGTGAGCTCGGTGTCTTCCTCAGAGTGCTGGGAGGCTACCAGCCTCTGTACTGTCCCCCCCTAGGATGTCAGATGCGTCTCTAGACAGTGCATCGATATCCCACTCCCCCTTGAGACTGCACTGGAAGAGCGACGACCGTGCAGGTTGTGGAGGGGCCACTGGCTGACTAGCAATGGGCCCAGTCGGTTGTTCTGGGACTGGAGGCACCACATTTGCTAGGGACATGAGGATGGACTGCTGCCCCATCATAACCTCCATAAATTGAGACATTTTGAGGTTAGCTCCGCCCACCCCGACCTGTCTCTGTATCGCCTGTCCCGACGAGGGAACAGAGCGTGCTCTCCGAGGCGATCTGGAGTGCGACCCTAGACTCCGACGGGGCGCATCCTACGAGGGAGGGGCTACGTTCCCGAGCACGCCTGGTGGGGATGTCTGACCAGCCGTTAGCTGGGAGGACGGGCTCCTGAGAGCTGCAGCCGCCCTGGCGGCGTGGCCGTAGACGACGGGCGGGGCAGAAATGGTGTGGGACGATCCAGAGGAAGGAGAGTGCCCACCACTACTTTCTTCGCCCTTTGGCGGAAGGTGCGTCTGGAAACCAGCACAAAGATGGCAAAAGCCCTATCCGCCAACGGATGCGGCGTGTCTGGCCCCAGACACGCCACACAGTCCTCATGGGGATCGCTTGCTGGCAATTTTGCCTGGCAGGTGACGCAACGGTGGAACCCGGACATGGTTGCCACTCTGACCCCGGAACGCCGAACGCTACGCTGAACGGAAGGTACGCGCACCAAGCGACACGATGCTCGGCTGCCGAAAGGCATCACCGTTAAGGCGCCGATACCGAAGCCGCCGAGGTGCGGCACCGAAGCTGGGCGCCGGTTACGGAGCGCCGGTATTGCCGCCGAGCCGCCGCAGGTGCGCACCGAAAGGCCAAGGCGCCGGCGCCGAAGCCGAGGAAAAGCGGTGCACCGTGAGCGCCGAGATGCCAAGCTGCCGAAGCGCCGAGGTGCGGCACCGAAGCGCCAAGGCGAAGCCGGCTACCGGAAGGCCGAAAAGCGTGCACCGGAAGCGCCAATAAGCCGAAGCCGCCGCAGGTCTGCGCACCGAAGCTGGCGCCGATGCCGGCGTCAAGCATCGAAGCGCCGAGGTATGCACGGAAGGCCAGGCGCGCCGATGCGCCGGTAGCATCAGTACCGTTGCCGAGCGGCCGAGGTGTGGTGCGTTTCACCGGAAAGCATCAAGGCGCCGGGTCTACCGAGCATCATACGCCGGCCGGAGCCGCCGAGCGTCGGCGGCCGAGGTGTGGACCGAACAGCCGGTTTGCCGAGGTGCGCAGAACGAAAGGCCGAGGCATCGACGAGCCGGAAGGCCGAGCGCCGGTTAGCCGAGGTAAGGCAGACCGAATGCCGAGGCATCACGAGCCGAGCCAGTCGAGCCGGTTGCCGAGGTGCGCACCAGCGTCGAGGCGTCGATGCGCCGAAGTCCCCTGCCGCAGATCGCGCTTAGCACTGCTGATGCTGCACAAAAGCGCTCGGCTGCTGCACCGTTTAAGCGCCGACACCAAGCCGTTTACGCAGCACGCCGGAGCGGAGTATCGAGCTGCGAGAACGCGAAGTTAATAAGAGCTTTAAGCCGCTTAGCTGATCCGCAGAGCCGAGACGGCGCTGGTACAGTGTCCTGATGCTGTGCACTACTTACCTGCTGGTGCTGGGGATTAAATAGGTGACGCTTCCTCTGTGTAGTGAATGGGATTTTTTTTTTTTTTTTTTTTTTTTTTTAACGCTGCAGCAGCACTAATGGTAGTGATTATGTGACTGGGGCACAAATATATGTGGGCACAGTACAACTACCACGCGGTTTTTTTTTTTTTTAACACACCGCAGGCAGTATGTGGGAGACAGCAGTGCAGGCTCCACACACGCGGTCTAGCCAAGGCAAGACCGGGGCTGCAGACACGCGCGCGGCCAAGGCCAACGCAACGTGCGTCACAAAATATATAATACACACAGAATATATACAATTTTAATTACAAAACCCAAAACACAACACTAATAATCAAAAATAATTATTAACACAGGAAAGACGGAGACCACGAGACAACGCGATGCAAAGCAAAGCGTGAAGGAAATATATAAAAATATATAAAAATATATACACAATTTATATAATCCTTAACAAATAATAACGACTCCGAAGAGTGTAACTGAAATCAACTCAGAGAAGGGGCAATAACCAGCTTCTCAAGCTTAAGCTTATCGAGTACAATCAGCTACGAGCTCTAATACCTACCGCTACCAATGCTGAAGACAAAAGAGGAAGTGAGTCTCTGCGCGCTGCGTATAGTAAGCTCCCAAGGGGGCGGGCTTACGTGGCAGCTCGCGCAGAGGCCTATCGGCAGCTTTGCTATAAAAGCTCAGCCAATCGCTACTGCCTGACGGCAATATCCCATACCTTGATGGTTATTTTCGACTTGAAAGGGAACTGAGGTTGTTCAGCACAAGAAAGAATATCAAGGCGACTGAACAAGCCTGCTTGCTGCTACAAAAGCGGCACTATACTAAACTTTACCGATGCGTTAGGAATAGACACCATTCATTTGTTCATGCTTTTTACATATCAACTAATTGTATTCCGCATTTACAGAAAATACATGATTATCGTGAACATTTGATAAATTCAAAAAATGAAAAAATTCCACTGACTCACACTGCTTTCACTTTTACCATTTACTTCTTAGCCCTTAGCGAACCAGTTAGTTCAGATGATCGCTGGATACACAATAAACAATCTGACAATTTACCAAAGAAACCCGTTTGTGTTCAAACCTATGAGATGTGGAATGTAACAAAAATGTTAACTGCAAAAGTCAGAGCGTCAAACATCAACGACAAAGATCAACATTTGAATTGAAATAACAGCTGTCAAATAGACAAAGCTCAAGACTTGAAGATAATATGCCAAATTGAAAATGCGCAACACACTAATTGAATTAATTAAACATAAAATAATGAATGTAATTAAGCTCCATAATTAAAATGGGAACTTCAAATCTTAAATAAATTGATTACAGTTCAAATTTCCAGCACGCCATCCGATTTGTGTTTAGTCTGTTCTAAATCAATACTGCGCGTTGTATTTCAGGTTAAGCGCTGTGCTTTCCATTTGCCACTTGGTCATTCTATTCCCAGGGACTGCCCCTGTCATGGCAAATCTGACATGCTAAAGAGATGCTTTGCACTGTTTCTTAAATCAAGTGGCCTCAAATAAATTGTCTACTTTAATGTCTGCTTAGCCTACCTATCAGTCTGGTGAAATTGTAAAAATGGGTAATTGACTTGTGGATGTTAACATCAGAACTCGAGCTGTCATTCTCGTCCCCTCAAAATGGCGCAGGCAACACACCTGCCTGGATTCCTGCATGATATAAATGTGTTTCTTCATTTGCGCGGCCTGCTTTTTATTATTAAATGGGGTTTGTTTACTACATGCCTCCATAGCTGAGCCTTTAATCAGACAGTCCTTGTCGGTGACAGTCCAGTTTGTTCCGCACGTACTTCTGCCAAACTTAAATTCAAAGTACAATCTTCTAAATGGGTTATTATTATTATTATTATTATTATTATTATTATTATTATTATTATTATTATTATTTATTTTAATTAACGTACTGATTGAAAATTAGAGGACTAATATGAAAGAGGTGCGCGCATCAATTGCAGCTAATTAGCTCCCATTAGCACCTGAACCTCTTTATAAACCCATTGCGCACTAAGGAACACCAAATTCAACTACTGGCGGGTTTGTTTTTTATTATTGTTTCTTTATAACGGTGAAAGAAGTTCACGGTTGGGGCTGCCTTGGGTTTAATGATGCCGTGTTGTCTTAGATTTGGGTAATTGTTGATCTTTTCTCTACTTTAGAAACGTTCATTTTATTGTGTGTTTCTCACTCGCGTGTTTTTTTTTTTTTTTCCAATGCAGAATAACATTGCTGTTAGCAGTGTTAGTCACTGAAGTTTGGACGCAGAACCCCCCTCTAGGTACGATAACGGTCGCTTCAGCACATCTGTTGTTTTAGCTTGCTGTTTATTTGCCGGTTGTGTGTTTTCATGTATCGTTGTCTTCTGCAGGCTCTGTGAGGACAGAATGTCAAGGGAGTGTTATGATGATGATGTTGGATAAGTCTTTTGTTGGAAAGTATTTTCGTATCAATGTGATTGGTGAGTGATATTTTTCTTGAATGGAAAGCTTTTGATGTATAAAGCCTGTTGACTCGTAATGTAATAACCTGAATTAAGAACACAGTACTCCTGCGCTTTAAGGCTTCGTTTTTTTCAAATGCAGGGTGTGAAACTCTTGCGTTAACTTTAAAAGCATGTTGCTGATCACCCTAAATAGACCTGTGCTGCTACAACCTTAGTGAGATTTGTTGACTGCAAGTGCGCAGAAATAGAAATTATTTACTCTAAACCCACTGTTCCGAATGGGTGTATAATTCTATTAATATAACTCGTTTTTACAAAATTGCCGATGGAACGGGGCGGTGGGGGTGTTCATTTTGTTATCTCTACCTTGCTTGATCACGTGTACAGTTTCTTAAAAGGCCAACTTAATTTCTTTTCCATAGACAATAAGGGGGCGCTTGTGTTCCTCTCTCCAAGACTGGCCGCACAGTGTGGATATAGCTTAACCGTTGACTTCTTGGGAAATGCCAAGTTCCTTGCTTCTGTGGTGAGCTGCTTTGCTCAGAACACAGTGAGTTTTAATTATATTTCTTTTTAAACGTGTTTCTAATGGTGACGTGCTGGGACTAACTTTAGCCTTTGTTTCCAGAATGATGAGACCTACAAGCTGACAGTACAAATCAGTGTCTTCTCAAACAGTGCTATGACTTCAGCTTCCTCCTATGTTCAGATCATGACATGCCGCTATTCTCCATGGGTGGAGAGGGAGATTCTGTGTGAAAGAAACTACATGGAGGTAAGGGCTGTCAGGATGTGAATGCTGTTCAGTATAACTTGTTGGGTTGTGTGGGTATTTTAATTGTCATTACAGAAGTGCTTCACTCATGACTAATTTCAATATTCTTTAGGTTTCTGTGAGAAGAGGTGTGCCACTTATTGAGCCAAACTTTGTTCAAGATGATCCTGATTGGTCCCTTGCATACCCTGAGGTAGAATCATGTGACTTTGCATTTGCTTCATTCACATCCCCTTGGTCTTGCCTAATTGAGGTCTAATCTACTGTCTCATCTATTTGAAGCAAAATCTAACGGCCCCCTTAACTTTAACCTGTCTCCCAAGAGGGTGGTCATATTGGAATTGTGTAACATTTAAGGCATTGGCTTTGTATAAATATATTCTGTGATTTGTTGTGGTAAAACATGATTGTGGTGAAGTTAACACTTTCTTGTCAGTGTGTAAGCCTTGTATTTCAACCACTGAGGTAGTGGCTTCATATGTGCAGGGTTATAAACCCTTCATGATAAATGTGTCTTGATGTACCTTTTTGAAGTCTGCTGTATAGGAGCAATTTCAAGTATTATCCTAAAGTTTGGTACAATGATATATTAAGGTCCAGTACAAATGAGTGGCTACAAACTCTGCCTGTATCCGATCCAGACCACATGTTTTCACGTAGGCTCTTTCGTACGCAGTTGTATTTGAGGATTTACTCTGTTCCATTAGACGTTTGGTGATCATATAACGGTTTCAGTGATACCTTGTTAAAATTTCACCCTTCAGTTTTAGTTCATGTTTTATTAAACAAGCCATCTGCTGTGACAAATCCTTTAGACTGGGGATGCGTTGTGTTCAAACTCCCTATTCTAATGAGGTTTTCTCTTTGCTAGGCAACTGCTGCTGACAACAGTATCTGGAAAATTGTGTTCCATCTCCCAGCAAATAGAAAGACAACTATGACTGTTGCTCAGGCCATGACAAACGGCTATGGCATAAACACTACACCAACTCGAATTCTGGTTAGAGCTGCATACAACTCCACAGAAAGCCAGCCTCAGGTGGTAAGTAGTCTAGGCTTCATTGTTCTCTAGTACAGTATATCCAGACTATGAAGGCAGACAAGTCTTGCTTTTGTTTTAGTAAAATTCCCCCTCCCCTCTAACAGATCCAAACTGTACCAATGGCTGTGCTAAGATCAACCACCTTTTATAAGCAAAGATGGATGGTCATGATGGTGGACACTGCAGTTACATGTCCTACTGGTGAGTAAGCTTATGGAGGGTAACGGTGCTCAAGAACTGTTCTACGTTTTAAGTGCATTTTCTATACCAAGTCTATGGTGTTCCTTTCTGTCAGATGGCACAGCCTTCACAGAACAGATGATTACATGGAATGTTCCCCGTGTTCTACCTTCTCTTGTTCCAACACCACAAATTACTACCCTTGATGTTCAAATGGGAGTTGATGGCCGCAAGCTTGACCCTGCAACGATTCATAATAGAGATTATAAACTGGATGTCGGTCCCCAGCTAATCACTGTAAAAATTCCTGTGGGAGCAGATGGTGGATATTACAAGGTATGTAGAAGTTCAACATCTTCTAAATCCTTACTTTAAAGCTTGCTTCCTAAGATGCTTCTGTGCTTTCAGAGCCATGTATTGGACAACACCTATGTCATCTCTTACTCTATTGAACCAATGCTGGAGCATACCTGGCAAGATGGGCCTGAGAAGACCAAGTACACAGTACTTCATCCAATAACCACTCCTTTCATGCCTCGGCCACCAGTTGTCACAAACAGTATGTAAAACTTGTCCACATGCAGTAAATCAAAGGGATTTGTTGCAGTGCTCCACTTCATATCCTTCATTTAACTGCATGCTTTAATTTCAGACACTGTTCCTAAAGCCAGAGTGTTCAATGTGACCCTGGGGACATTCCTGCCTGATGTGGAGCTGGTCAAAATTATAGTTGGACCAGAGACGTTAACTGTGCCAGAAGCCAACCTAAAAGGTTATAATGTCCAGGAGCATGTCTTTCCCAATGGATCCAAGACCTACACACTCCAGGTGCCATTTGAGGACCCCAATGTGAAGCAAAAGGTAACATCCCACCTGTTCAACCCTCCAATTGCCCTTTGAAAACACTTGCTTCCTGTGGATGTTTTGCTTGCTGTCTGACTTTGGGTTTAATCCTACAAACCCTTGCTTTTCTTTCAGGTAACTCCTCCAGACACCAGAACCTACATTCTGCCCCTGACCTACTTGCTGAATATAGTGCCAGAGAATACACCCTTTACTCATCCTGCTGTAGTTGAAGCCGTTCTCAAAGACATCAGTAAGTGCCTGACTGTTTGTGGTCTACAACTACCCTTTTCTGACCAATCCAGTCCATTGCCCTGACAACTGCTCTTCCTCTTGCAGTTCTACCTACAGTAACTGGCTACTGTGATGGTGCTGCATTCTATACCATGGTAACATATGGCAACATGGGTCGCAACTGGGTTCCTTTTGTGGGCTCAAGAGAACTTGGTGGAAGTCTGCTTGCCCTGTACAAGTATAATGCCAATGCTACCAATTTCTGGATGACTGTCCCATACAATTCAGTTGATGCCACATATGAAGTAAGTGATGGAACTTTAAAATGAGTTTAGCTGTTTTGGGTTCAACACATTAATGACCTGATGTATTGTCTCTGTAGGTGATCAGTTCTTCAGGCATCAGAAGCAGGCTTGACTTGACCTTGAAGGATATTGGGACCATGGTTGTGGTGGCTGACTTCTCTCTATCCTGCAGTTTCCCTACAAAGATGATTGGTAACTCTCCTGCAAACAAAGCATTCTTTAGAATAGCTGCTTTTGAGATTGGCCAAAGGTTGCATGGAGTGGTATTGAAGCTATAATCTGTTTCCTTAACCTGGATCCAAATGCTGTGTTTCAGATTGCTTCACCAATGGAACTATGGCAGCTCTTGCTGTGAAAGTGGAATCTGTCCCCAGCTTGTCTCCAAGTCAACTAACTCTAAGGGATCCAAGTTGCCGGCCTCTTCAGTCTGATGCTATCAATGCGGTTTTCTACTTCAATGTCAACTCCTGTGGAACAACTAGAAGGGTTAGTATTGACATTTTTAAAACCATATTTTGAGGAGGTTCAACATATTGACAAGTTGGCCACAACACCCCTGGATCAATCTGGGGAGCCATGGTGCCCGGTGTTTCTATCAGCTGAATTACTTGCATGAATTGTGGACATCTGAAGGATGCCACCTTTTGTATTGAACTGCTTGTCCAGTTGACAAAGGTGCTGCGACACATGACTCTTGGTTATGGCATTGCATGTGCTGCCCATAGACCTTTTGGGTCAATGGCAGTGAACTGGAAGGAGTGTACTAACTGGGGAAGATCCCGTGGCTAGTACGTAGGATGGGACTAAACTAGTACACGAGTTAATACCAATTGCAGCTCAAGAGTCGCCAGCTGTGTATTCAAATGTGTATTTGCAACAAATCCAAAATAACTGCTGTTGCCCTCCTAGAGGTTACTAAAACAATACCAAATTAGTCTAGCAGTTTCTGTAGACAGACTTGTGGTATCATACTAACTGTAACAATCATGAGGTCCCAAAAAGTGTTCAATTATGAAATTGCAATATTCATAACCAACGCTTTTTATTTTTAAATTGTGAAATTGGTACAAAGTTAGTACACAGCTGGGGATGATCCTGAGTACCATATTGGCTAGTCTGGAACTTGGTATGGAGCTCCATACTAAATCTACAAGTTCATTGCAACCTGAGCCTTTTGTGATTTCTCTTCCAGTTTGACAACAACCTCCTGACTTATGAGAATGAATTGCTGTTCACATCTTACCGGTAAGGATTGCAATCAAATTGAGTATCCTTGTGGTTGAGCCTGAAACTCTCCTAACCCCATCTCCTCTTTCCAGGTTGAGAGTTGCCTGTCACTATCTGGTCAATGACACAAAGGTAGTGCAATTCTTGTACCAGAATAATCCTGCACCTGTAGTCCAGCCTGGCTTGGGGGACCTTGCAGTCATCATGCGGCTTGCATTGGGTATGACTTGGCAATTGAAATAATATAGATGCTCTAGTAGTGTGTTTCCACCTATAAAATTCTCCCTTGCATCTCTGCAGATTCAACCTACAATGACTTCTATGGAGCTCGGGATTACCCTGTTGTAAAGTACTTGCGAAGACCCTTGTATTTTGAGGTAGAACTCCTGTACAGCAGGGATCCACAGGCTGAATTGTTTTTGGAGAACTGCTGGGCAACCTATTCTGCTGACAGGAATAGCTCTCCAAAGTGGGATGTTGTTGTGGACAGGTAAGATGCTGGAATATGATTGCTGCTACAAAACCTAGGCATTGGAGTTGTGGCTGATGTGCTCCTGACCTACTTTCTCTTTCTAGTTGTGAGAACTCTGCAGATGAGTACTTGACCATCTTTCACCCAGTCTCCAGCAATGCAAGAGTGCTGTTCCCTTCCCATCTGAAGAGGTTTGAAGTGAAAATGTTTTCCTTCACAAGCGGCCGGGATGCACTGAAAGGACAGGTAAAGTGGAGTGTTGGGATGGGGATCTTGTACCACAATGCATGGTTTGGATTGCTTTGCAAGCAGCAAATAGTCGCTGTTCTCAAATCTTTAGTGAGTTGGAATGAGAACCATGTAACTGCACTTTTGCAAGAAACACTTATGATGCAATAGATTTGTTTTTCAATTCGGTAATCCTCATTGGATGATGGTACTGCCTGATCTATTGATGCTAGTTTTGCTTGACAAGGTGTGCTGTTTTTCAGATTTACTTCCACTGCGGTGTTGTGATATGTGATTCAAACCGGCCATCAGACAGCCTCTGTAGCAGACGGTGCATTCCAGGGAAACAGAGGCTTGGTAAGAGCTCTGTTTGAGAGGGGGGGACGTTTTGCATGCATTTTTGTCCATTTTGTTTTGATGGACTCCTAATTCCTCCTGTAGGTCGCAGTGCTGAAGCGATGGATGGTGGTGCAGTAAAGGCGTTTGTGTCTTCTGGCCCAATTGAGCTGAAGAGAGATGGATCCCTTCACTTTATGCCTAGAAGTGGTAATATGCATGATGTGAACACAATTGCAGTTCAAGTAATATATAACTTTCTCTTTATATTCCACTAACTATTTCTTTCTTCTCTTGCAGCCCAAGTCAATGTGTGGTCCCTTCTGGGAGCTGCAATGGGTGTGTGTTCAGTGGTTATCTTTGTAGCTGGAGTTGTATCTTTCTGGAAACTACCAAAAAGTGTGTATTGATAAATAAAAATCTTACTTGTAAAAGCTTATTTTTTGTGCTTGACTAATTCTACACTTGATATATGTCAGAATGGCCATGTCAATGGGATTTTCTCCTCCTTGCTGTATTTAATGCTTTGATTTGCCCTGATCAGGCCATTCTCAATATGGTGTGTTACTCAAGGACCCTTCATTAATTCACTGTGTGAACCCGGGGGCACTTAGTCCTCCATTAAGCTGTAACACTATTTTTATTTTGAATAGTAACAGAGCAATTACTATACCTTCAGTTATTTAGCATGATAAAATTTAAGGAAGAACCCCCCCCCCCCCTTCCCCTCATTTGTCCCTTTTATTAAATAGGTATTGGATAACAATTTTCATATATCAATTCTATTTCAGTATACAATTTATATATTGTCATGAACCAGGCTTCAAGAAACAACCTAGAGCCCTGCTTCACTGATTAAAGAATATGTTTAACTGTTAATTATTTTGAAGCCTCGTGTGTAGAAATGGTAATGGAGGGGGGGTTCATTTGAAAACAAAAGCTGGTGTAAAGTTAAAAGCTGTCAACCAAAGCCAGGCTTGTCCACTTTCCCTTATGTTGGGCCCTTCTCCCTGACAGATTCTCTTGTCTCTTTAAATTTACATTGTGGTAGCCTCATAAATGATTTTCCCACTTGTTTTTGTAGGCTAGGTATCCTCTACATTACGACTCATCATCCAGTCACTGTGCTTCACATCACTTCCAGCTCTTAACTTCTAGAATAATTCCAGGTGTGTAAACTTCTTCAGAATACAGTAAGCTTTTATTAACTTACATCCAATAATAAAACTAGTGGAAAATCCTTCCAATACAGCAATATGTTCCATACCAAGAACTCCTTTCAAAAGTAGAAACTAATTGTCTTCAGTTGAACTGTATTTGCTGCTCCTCCTCACTGTGTCATCTGTGTTCTTTATTGTTTACTTTCCACACTGAATTCTGTAATTCATTAGCTATAAAGAAATCTACCACTTGAGGGTGCAGTGCATAGAAAAGGAGCACATACCAACCCATAAACCATAATAATTATACATACCTAAATAAATTAAATAAGAATACTTTCCTGTGATGAGATAAAGCGATCCCGTGCTGTAAGCCATCCTCCCAGCCGCCAGGGGGCTGTGAGCCAGCCTAGAAAGCCCCAACAGAGATGGTGTGACGTGGCAGTTCTGCCTTTGGGGCGGAAGTCCCGAAAGGACGGTCACCATCTTTGTTGAGGGCAACAACACGGAATGTCCTGCAAAGTCCCAGAATTGGGAGGAGATTAAAATGGCAATTGCTGATTGGTGTTCCGCTGATCAGGGGGCTTTCCGCGGCACATAAAAGGGGGCCGTGTTGTAGCAGTCGAGGGTGGTATCTGAAAGCACAAAGGAGTGTGGGAGAGGTACTGAGGGATAAAACCAAACAAATGCTCACTGACTTTTTTGACAGACATAAACAAACTAATTCAAAAGAGAGACAGCCAACCAAGAGGGTGGACACCAGAAAGGCAAGGACAGCCACCCAGAGTCTGGATAATTTTACTTTGTTTGTTTTGTCTCTCCACATTTCAGTTAGCGTTTCTCTTTTGTTTGGACATTTTCTTTTGTTTGTTGTCCTGATTACCACTGTTTGCAGACACTAATAAAGGAAAAGAAAACAACTTGTATCATATCATACCATTGTCTGGACTTGATTATTTTTACACCTCCACCCAACTCAGCTATCTGTGACAATTCCTTTTTTTTTAATAATCAAAATTCCAGTTCAGCTCCTACATACGTTTTTGCAAAAGCAATTATTTTTGCTAACATTTCAGGTTCTAAAATCACTATTTCCAGCAGTGCAGTTCCTTCCTGTCTGTATTGGTCATACTTGAGGGCCCATGGGAAGGCTGTGGCAGGCATGCATTCTGGTTACCATGTGACTCCTTGTTTATTGGGACAATTCAGGCTTTTCCAATTGCAATGCATTGTGGTACATTCTACACCTCTTGGGCACTGTTCACAGCAGGACTACACTTCCCACAATGTATTGGGGTGTGAGTTCAAGAGCCTAAACTATCCCAGTGTGTTCTAGTGTGCATGAAGTCATATGGTAACCCTGCCCGTGAAGGCCTGTTTCAGAGTTCTGCCCCATGCAGTCTCCCTTACTTTGAAAGCTCAGTGCTGACAGGTATGCATATTATAAAACACACACATGCAAAGAACAGAATTCTAGAAACAAACTTTATTATACAGTTCTGTACATATACATGCAAAATATAAAACATTAATATATCTGTTACATTTTTGCTTAGTGTAGTTTGTATTACTCCCGTTAGATAAAAAAAATCAAATACAGTGGCTAATGCAGCCTCCAGCGTTCAGCCACAAAACGGTAAAACTGCAAACAAACTACAATTCCCAGAATCCCTTGCCAGTTTCTGTAGTCCCATGTGTGATGCCATAGGTCTGGCTGCCTCTGAGTTGTGATTACACAGGCATAATCTACTTATTAGATTCCTTCTTGCTTTGACATGCTACTTTCAATATGCAAGTTTAGGGTGAAATTATCAACACTCCTTATATATACCTTGTTCTAGCATCACAAAAAAGTGCTACTTAACATGCTGTTCTCTTCATGTTTGAGTGTGTGAGTTATTGGAACTGAATTCACTACACTGGAAACCCCGTGTGTAGTACGGGGGGTGTAATGTGTTTATATTATAAAGAGGACGGAGAGTTTGATGCAAGACTCGATCAGACACAGACACATTCATATTATTAAACCTGCTACCAGACTCTCCGGCGCCGTCACTCTGAGTGCTCTTTGAAACAGACTGAGTTCGTATTTATATTCATGTTGGGTTAATCAGAGATGACTATTGGCGGCCCGTCTGTAGTACTACCAGAGATTTTAATTGCACAGTTTGTACCGCTCTGTGCAGCGCCGTCCCGTTTGTAACACGGTACGTGAACTGCATTCTGCTAAACAAAACATCACAACAGCAGCAGCAGCTCCATCTACTGGACAAAACCCAGACATGCGTGTTGAAACAATGATCCAGTTCAATATCTACAAAGACTAAACAAGAAACTATTAGCGAAGCCCCGAAAAAGAAAATATTATACAAAACGGTTTAAAATCAAATGTTTAATTGTAAATAAAACCATTTTTAGATACTGTGGAACTACTTCTCAGTGGAAGGTGACACAAATAAAAAATTAAAAAATAAGGTTTAAAGTCTTCTTTATTTACCAACAACACCACACTCATAGCCCCATTTAATAATAGCAATAATACACTCCAGGATCTGTGTGTTATCAGGAGATATATCACCACTTCCTGGGCAGTTGAAGAACTCGACTTCGTCTAGTGCCTCCCAACGCACCCAAGGCGTGGTGATATTACCTCATGATAACACACACACCCCGTCATGTATTACTGCTTCATTAATGTAGTCATTAGGTTTATATGTCACATTACTTTGTTGTCACTGTATTGATTTAGATATTCGGGTTGGATACCTCGGAAGCCAGCGGAACTCCAGCGTTTCTCCGACCCAGCGAAGGAAGCGTTTGTCCCGGATAACCCCTCCCGTGATGATCGGCGCTGCCATGACAACCCATGACATCACCCGCACAAGTTACAACACGTCGAGTCATTTTTTGTAGCACAGTATTAACGTGTTATTGTTTTCACAAAATAACATCAATAAGATTATCAGATCACCTGCTAGTGTGTACTAAACAAAACCTCAAATATCACTGAATTGATACAGAGACAAGCCGTGGCACCAGCAAGGGGTTACAATGAAATTAATAAATAAATTACGACATGAAACAAAAATACATGTGGGTATATTTTAATCAAAAATCCATGCATCCATAATTCTGATTATAATCTCACAGCTCATTCTTTACAAATGATCAATTTCTATATTTCTCGGAGTGCTAATGAGGTGTTATAGTTTAACATATTAATGGATTTTAGAAATCATCTATGCTAGTGTGCCCCTCAAACAGTTTTAAATATAATTTAGATTTATATGGCAGGTAGTATATAAATCAATTTCTATTTGCTATTTAGTTAATTTATTTATTTTTTGAATTTGCAAATGGCAGACTACATACATGGGAATAAATATAAATGGCTTGAAATTTTCTTGCATTGGTTTGAATACATGTAATTGTGATTACAGACTTTCCTGCCCAGTGTTGCTTTCTTCTTAGATGTAGTCTCAGATTTGGCTGAGCAGGTTGGTCTCTGTGGCACAATTGGTTAGCGTGTTCGGCTGTTAACCGAAAGGTTGGTGGGGCAAGCCCACCAAGGGATGATGCTTTTTGCATTTCTTAATTGCATTAGAAAATAGCACTGTAATACGTTGTTATTTCCTCCAATTACACTGAAGAAAAAATGTGTTCTTTTTTTTAGTTCAAATTAATACAACACAAAAATATTCTTGCTGTTTGCCGAAACCCGGGATCAAACCAGGGACCTTTAGATCTTCAGTTTAATGCTCTCCTAACTGAGCTATTTCGGCTTGACAAGTCTATTTTTTCGAGATAACATTCTTTTTTAGAACAGTTGTAATATAATTAAGTACATTTCTAAACAATCCGCTAGTAACATAATATCAAAGCGCTATAATTTATTTCAGCTCTTATGAGACAAGTATCCTTGCGCATTATATCATCCTTGATTACGATATGTAATATTAATTAATTGCCTTCAGTTAATATTTTAGAAAAACTACTTTGCTAACAGAAGAAAACAAGCTAGCAGAGGATGGTTTCATCCATCGACCTCTGGGTTATGGGCCCAGCACGCCCGCTGCACCACTCTACAGCTGAGATGATCTGTTTTCTTTTCTTCCATATACGGTATGCAAAGTATGCAACTTTTCTGCCCACTTTGATCATAGGCAGTTTTATCCCCAGTTTCACTGCCAATTCCAATATTCGGTCTCTAAAGCATCTTAAATCATGGAAAGCGCTCTTTGTTTAAAATTACACTGAAGACTTATTTTGTTCGACCAGCTGGTGTTCCACTAAACTCCACACTCTCCTCTTCCAGTCGGCCTGCTGCTTCAGGGAGCATGCCTTCACTCTTTCCACTCGCTCTTCTTATTCTACTGCCTGGTCTTCCTTTCCACATTCTGTGCCCAGAATCGGATCTCTCTCACCTCCTATAACCTTCAGCACCTCCTTGCCTTTATCACAGACCTCAGGCTATCGCTTAACCTGACCCCTTCCTCCATCAGGAATGATCTCTCAGGTATCCAGCACCAGTTCCGCCTCCAGCCCCCCTTCTACTTTAACCCAGCACTATTTCCGCTTCCTTGTCTGTGTTTGTTTTCTGTTCCTCCTCCTCCCCACCTCTGCTCTTTTTCTATATCGCACTGTCCGCACAGGGGTTTCAGAGGGGAAGTGAGTCTCACTCCCCGCTGTCCGGTCGGCCTCTCTTCTCAACCACGGCTGTTCCTCGCCGGCCTGAGGGGACCCCCGGCCACATCCTATTCTTCTGCTGCTTATGCGCTAAGCCTTCCAGGCCTCAACCTTGCTGTCCCATCTCCTCTCTTCCATTTCAGGTCTCCCTCATGCAGTAGGCCGTGCCTCCACCTGCCGAGCGGGCCCCGACCAAGGGGGGGGGGGTTTCTCTGTTTTCGTCTGTCCTAAACGGACCCGAGACACTTTTCCGAAGCTCTCCACGCCGCCCAGCTGACAGCTTAGCTGCCTGAGGATGCTGCACTGAGTTGGCGAGGATCTGTCCTTTTGTCCTGTTCGTCCCTTCCTGTCTCTTGCTCCACTAAACGCCCAGCAGCCAGAGGATGCTGCATGACCCGGTGGAAAGTGTTTATATCTAATCCTTTGCTCTTCTCGTGTCTCCCTCTCTACGTCGCCCAGCAGCCAGAGGATGCTGCCTGACCCGACGAGAAGGGAAAACTCTTCGTCCACCCTATCTCGTCCTGCTATCAGTATCTAACCTCAATGTTACTAAGCACCATTCCCAAACTCCATCCCTCAATCTCGCCATCCCTCTCAAACTCGTCTCACTCTTAAACTCTCAAATCTCGCCCCCTCTCAAGCCTCGTAAGCAACCAGAGAAATCTTCTCAACTTGTCTCACTCTCAATATCGCTTCCTTGTCTCAC
>CM072693.1:2860050-2877050 GCA_036884735.1 Huso huso | reverse complement strand
AATCGAATTACATGTATTTAAAAATGAATGGTCTCATCCATCTGGAACGATTGGTTCTGCATTTATACAGTATCAACCTTAATCTGAGTTGAGAGGCACCCAACCTGTGGAGGATTTTAAATGTGAGGGGATGTGAATAGTGTCAAATACATTTGCATCATTTTGTATATATATTTGTGTGTATATATATATATATATATATATATATATATATATATATTCATATTTCAAGTAACTGTAGCTTTATTTTTTAATTTTGTTTAATACGTTTTTTATTTTATAACTGTAGCTTTATTATCATAATGAAAACACATTACACATGACCACAGTAACAAAATGACAATAACAAAAAGATTTCCCATACCGGAGTCGAACCGGGCCGCCTGGGTGAAAACCAGGAATACTAACCGCTAGACCATATGGAATCTCATAAACATAATCATGGATATGCAACAGTAGCTAGTATACAGTACAATGTTTCTTCAAAAAGTAGATCCGCACATACCAACTGTTACTCCATGAATGATGTAATGACAAATGTAAAAAAAGAGACGGATTGAAGCCAACCCAAAAAAGTAAGATTATTTATTTCAATATCGTTATAGCTATAAACGATGCATGCATTTTACAATAGCAATTGCTATTTGACAATGACCAATAAGTAATTTTGTTGCAATACTGTATACAATGTGAACATAATCAGACTTTGCTCCGTTGCCTCGAAGAAACATCTACAATCTTAGCCACAGCTGTAATTATGTAGCGTTGTTACACAGTATAAATAATTATTAATTGTAAAATATTAAAATCAGAGCTGCAGTTTAACAGATCCATCATAAACTTTGTGAAATCAAATCCATTCAAGAAGCAAACATTTTGATTTTGCACATTGCTACTGTTGAGTGAAAAGTTTCCAGTTTTTTTCCTGGGACCCCTGGACTGTCTCTGAGGACCCCAGGTTAAGAACCACTGCTCTGGATTAAAGAGCATCATTTTATTACTCTCTCTCTCCCTCTTGTGGTCACAGGTTGTAGTGCAGTCTGTGCTGATGGTCTGTGGAATTGCAGTAAAATCCCTTCCCATGCTGTAGTGTTTAGATGACTGGGTGTGAGGAGCCTTGTGTTAACAATGGGAGAGCTGGGGTGGTAACTGCTGCCTATTTCAATTGTCTTTTTACTGTGTTATTACATTATTCATCCCCATGTTCTCTCTGGCTTTCAATGCTCTTCAAGCCTGATATCTGTTATTAATTGTTGTCTAAATTGCAATTTCAGGTTTTTCACTCCATCTTATTCATATAATTCTGTATGACACACGCATCCACAATGTTTAGAAATCACATCCTCGCCTTGTATTTAATGTAATATGCTTGTATTTAATGTATTTGCATTGTTTATTAATGTTTGTATTTAATGTACTATGCCCTGTATTTTCACTGTATTTAATGTATTATGCATTGTTCCTCACAGTCTTGAAAAGCGCTTTGTGATGGTGGTCCACTATGAAAGGCGCTATATAAAATAGATTGATTGATTGATTGATTATGGAGAGCAGTGGTGCTCTGGCTCTCTCTTGTGGTCAGTGTTAATATCTGCAGTCTGTGCTGCTGTCAGGGCCCTGTTTGATGTTTCTGACACGTCTCAGGCTCCTGCTTCATCTGATTGCAACTCTAACACTCCAGTGTCCTGTGCAGTGTCCAATCCCACATGTCATTTAGAAACAGTGAGACACTGATCCAGTGTGGGGGAGGCAGCAGTGCTCTGATAAAGGCTTGTGTGCCACTGGGCTCTGTTCAACAGGGCTGGTGTGGATTCTACAGGAGAGGGGGCAGAGAGAAGCAGACAGCAGGAATACACACAGGCTCCTTCTTACTGCACTGGGGAGGACTGGAGGACAGATGGGGTTGGGGGCAGTCAGGGGTGTTAGTGGTGCTTTGGCTCCCTCATGGTCAGTATTAATATCTGCAGTGTGTCTCTCGGAGGTCACATTAATGAGTGCACTTTATTCACTTGAACAGAGCAGCAGCCTGTGTTAGCTGTCACTGAATCTCTTTATTCCATGATTTGCTGTATTGAGCTGGAGGCTCAGAGAGTGTTTCTCTTTCCTATCAGCTGTGTGTTTTGTGTTTAAACCTCAGAGCACTCTGGATATTTACTGACACCCTCCTCCCCTTTCCCAACTTGCTTTTTGCTCTTTCTTTTGCATTAGGACTCTATAGAGTCCATGTAACTTGTAAACACCCGCTAGGCAGGGCTTACATAGGTTGAAATACATAATCACATTTGGAGTCGGTCTGCGCCAGATTAGTGTGTAAGACACTGGACAAATAAAACAGTTACAGGTTATTTTATTCTGAAAGCAAATCAAGGATGGGATCGAGAACATGGCCTCTTCCAATTAAAAAGAATCTTTTATTTTATTGCAGATAAAAAGAAATGGAATGTTAGCAGCAGATTAATACACAGCAGGAAACGTTCAGCACCAGAAGCACACTAAAGTCTTGGTTGCAATAAATACCTGTGAAAATGATTGATTTAACATTGCAATCATACAAATAAATACAAATATAAACAACGACCGCTCTGAAAACAACACACAACACAAAAACACAGCAGTGCGCGCAGGCAGGGGATGTGGGAGCTGCATGCATCATTTTCTGCTGCAGATCAATCTGTAACCCCATTCAACATCATCTCCTGCTTTACCAGACAAGGAGCAGACAAAAAGCCTCACAAGACTTGACTAGCTCCTTGCTTTACAGTATATCACTCTGTTACCCCAGTCTGCTCATTGACTGACAATGTCCTGTATGGTTGACAATGAAGTCAGAATGGTTTCTTCCTCTTTCAATGCGATGCATTGGTTGTATCAGCCTGTAGAAAGCATGCATTCCACACAGAGCTTCACACTGATAGTGCCAAGTCCTTGCACATACAGCAGCTTCCACAGCTAAACATCTGGGTGTGTTCCTGTCAATGCTACACTTTATAGCAGGAAAACAAAACTGGTTAATTCACCATTGTGATATTTCAAACATTCTACATTTATTTAAAAACAGAGACCAAAACTTCAAACAACAGACGTGTTTCAACTCCAAAGAGCCGCCCTCAGTGTTTAAAAGAAACAAAGCAAACCCAGCCCTTAATATCGTTATTACCAATTAGTGAACATGATTAAACACAGGTTTGTTAAGCAGACAATTCATTATCACAGACATACACTTCATCAAGTAAAGTTTTCTATCAGATATCCGAACATCAATGATTGGCAAATAAGTTACAATTTGTAAACCAAACAAACCTTAATAGTTATTAATCAATTGATCAAGATGATTAGATACAGGTATTGTTAAACAGCCAGCTCATTACCACAAACATACACTTAATGAAGTGAAATTTACAATGAATTATCTAACCATCAACGATCTGCAAATTGAAACAAGAAACAAACCCCACCCTTAATATAGTTCTTTAAATTGCACAATGGTGAATTAACAATGTGTTTGTGTGCGTACTCCATGTTTTCACACTATCAACACTTTTCTGAGCATCAACGCACCAAATACAAATGAATGAAATGCTTGAACTTTCAGCGTGAGGTTTAAATTTTGTAGCATTACTGATACACTTTATAGAAATAGCTTTTTATTCATATTTATTTCACTATATTTATTTCTTTTATAGTTTCAATTAGAAAAATTTTAAATTGTCTGAAGATATGTAAAGAAATAAAAAAAATCTTGTATATTAATATTGAAATATGTTAATATGTGTTTTAAAACATAGATTGTTTTAAAACTTGTAACGCAATAGAATTATGTTGTATTGTAATATGCTATGTATGTATGTATGCATGTATATATTTATTTATTTCCTTTAAGAGGAGTAAAGTGTCTGATTTAGTTTATTTTCAGTTTGTATTTAAGTATCAGAAAATTAACAATGTTCACCTTTATCTTTTCCTTCCTGTAGATAAATCAAGAATTATATTTTCATTTTCATTTGAAACTAAATTAGTAAATATAAATCCAATGACAGCCCTTCAGGCTCTGCAATGTATTAGAATACATGAATAATCAAGATATTTACCAGATTGATCTTGTCTTTTATTTTGAGCCCTTGTTGGCCCAGCACAGTGTGTTTGTGTGCAGTTGAGCTCCTCCACAGGCCGTGTCCCGTTTCATTGCCTTCACCCTCAGCACCTGCAGTAGGTCCCAGCTGCAGCAGTGCGGTCGCCAGCAGTCCTGCTGAGGGAGGTTTTTGTACGAGTGTGTAGCACTGTGTGAACACATAGCCAGTGTATAAACTCTGACAGTAGTAATCTCCTGCATCTTCAGCCTGGACGCCACTGATGGTCAGAGTCAAGTCATTCCAAGATCCACTGCCACTGAAACGAGTTGGGATCCCAGACTGACGGGTACTTGAATCATAGATCAGGAGTGTGGGAGCTTCTCCAGGTTTCTGTTGGTACCAGGCTATACAGGGTTTACTGTTGCAAGTGGCCACTGGTCCGACGACTTTACAGCTCAGAGCGACTGTGTCTCCTAGGAGAACAGACTTCACTGCTGGAGTCTGAGTCACAGTATACTGTCCACTGGATTCTGAAAATATTAAATAATAATATTATTAATGAAAAAAATAGTAATGACACAATTAAATATGAAAACATATTAAATGGCAGACATCTCTTCTTTTTTTTTTGTTTTAGTTTTGACACTTTTGTAAATTATCCAACAAACAGATTTTTTTGTAAATGCATTTTCTAAATGATTCTTACCCTGAGTGCAGATGACAAGTGCCCAGATGAAGATGCTGATAAAAGTCATTGTTGTTGTGGATTCTGTTGCCATGAAGGGCAGCTCTCAATCATGAAGTGTTAAACTCACAGGGCTATAAACACTCCCAGAGCACTGAAGCATGTGCTGCCAATGCAAAGTGTCTTTTCTATGCAAATTGTCTTCCTTGGCACAGCAGCCACTTCTAGCCAATCAGTGCTCTTAAGTTTAAACTCATTTTCAGCTGATGCAGTTTCTTTGCCTTTCAGAAAGTTGCAAGCAAAACGAAAAAAATAGCTTATAGTTTTCTTTAGCTATTTCTCTCTCTTCTCCCTTCTCTCAAACAATTCATCTTAGCCACAGCTGAGATTATGTAGCTTTGTTACACAGTATAAATAATTATTAATTGTAAAATATTAAAATCAGACCTGCAGGTTAACAGATCCATTATAAACTTTGTGAAATCAAATCCATTCAAGAAGCAAACATTTTGATTTTGCACATTGCCAATGTTGAGCCAAAAGTTTCCAGTTTCCAGTGGACTGTTGAAACAGAGGAACAGAGAGCAGCAGAAAGCATGCAAGTGGAGTATAGGGAGGAAGAAAAGGGAAGCAGAAAAGAGCAAAGAAACAATGAGAAAGTATAGGAAAAAAAGTCAAAATGACATGAACTAGAAACAGAACTTGATGTGAATCATTTGACAAACTCACCGACAAAAGTTCTCTTTTCAGCTCAGTCACTAGGGAAGGCAGTAAGTGGAGTAAACCGGGCACTTCCAAAGAGCCCCAGGAAGAAAAGTGTCGGGGAAAGAAACTGGCAACTCAATTTGGTTTGGCTCTGGTAGATAAGCAACGCTTCCACAAAGAGCTGAAGTTAGTGAAACAGAATGTCAGGTTTGTGCATTCTATGAGATTGATTGTGTGTCCCGTCAGCTGCCTGACGAAAAGACTGCATCACTATCAGAAGAGAGGATGCACAAAAAAAGAATGCACAAAAAGTGCTCATGATGACGGTTCATGAAGCTCACCGCCTCTTCAAGAATGAATATCCTGATGTAAAAATCAGAACAGCAAAAAAATTGTCTGCAGCATTGCGCCCTGTGCATGTTCAACCTGTCTGTCTGTCGTTACCATGAGAACACAGAGATGCTACTAGATGGTTTGAAAAAGGTTTGCCAAAATATCCCCAATGGAAATCTCTGGTCATTGGGTCACTTTGCAACTGGCAGATGAAATGCTGCCTTGGCCAGTGTGACACATGCCAAGACCTTGCTAGTTCTATCAATCAGGTAATACAAGGCAATGATAATGAAGATACAATTGTACACTACTACCAATAGATGGCTAACAATAAAAAGGAACTGCTTGAGTCAACATTACACGATGCCAAGGAGGAGCTCAGACCCAGCGGACCATTCTGCGGCGCCACAGTTTTATTGTCAAGGTGCAACTTCACCAAATCAAGACACTGAAGATGAATTGAAATGAATGTGAAGCTATACTTCAGGAAGATTTCTCAGAACACTTCCCTATAAAGCAGCAAGCTGAAATAATGTGAGCTCCCTGGATCACAGAAGGAGTGCCCCTGTTTCCAGCAGTTCTCACAGCTCAGTCTGTTAGTACTTCTTATGTTGTGCTCAGTGATGAACGGCAACATGACACATTTGCAGTTGTTTGCTACAATCGGGCTATTCTTGATGAAGCGTCAACTTCAGCCAACATCTCTAACTTGCACATCTTTTCTGATGGTGCTGCGAGCCAATTTAAAAACAGATTCATCTTGTCCACCCTTACCATGCCGAGCAATGTACTCTGTAGTCTGCATCGAGCTGATTGGAGCTTTTTTGCCACAGCACACGGCAAAGGGCAAGTTGCTGGAGTTGCAGGTAAAATAAAGCATGCAGTTTGGAGGCGCATTCTGCAAAAGCATGCTGTTGTCAACACAGCAGAAGAATTTGCTAAGGTGGCAAAAGTAGCATGCCCAAATGTGAGCATCATTTATATTACAAAGCATGTGGTAAGGAAGGCACAAGATGAATGGGCAAACAGGTGGGAACAGAACTGTCCAAAGAAAACCCCAAACACACACAGCATTCACTATGCTAGAACGCTTAGCAACACTGAACTTGAGCTCAGCACAGTAGGTCCATTTGTGGAAGAAATTCAGCCTGACTGGAAAGTGGTCAGTGTGTTTGGCATTGTGGATCAAGCAACAGCTATGGCAAAGTATCCCTTCAAAACCATTGAATTGTCAGTAAATGAGTACTGCATTGTTATGTATGAAGGCAAGTGTTCCCCTGGCATAGCTGAAGAAACCATACCAGCCCTGCCAGAGGAGCTCCTCAGTGTTTTGCATCCATGCAAAGGGGGCTGGAAGTGGCTGACACAAAAGGATGTAACGTGGTGCCTTGCTTCATCTGTTCTCAAAAGGATTGATGCCCCAGTACCTGTGAATACCCGGGGAGTATATGCCTTTCAAGAAAACATTACAAACTCTGCAGACACGTCACTGTGTGAGTGCTTCAGCTTGTGCTGTGTTCACATCCATGCATTTTTCACAGTGGTTATGTCAGTTACAGGACCTGGTTATGTCAGACACATCATGTTTGGGGTTCTAGTAGAGGGTAGAATAGGAGTGGTGTCAATTGTTTCCTTACATTTGAGGACCAGACACTGTTCATTATTTTGTGCAGTTCAACCTGTATAATTGCCTCTTTATTTCAGAAGACTTATTTTGTTAATGTTAATTTTATGATATGTTAGTTGCCAAATAAAATGATCCTGTTTTAATAAAACTATTTACTGATTATTTCTAATTTCATATTTACTTAATGGGTAAAACTACAGTAGTTTGGCCAATCTCACTTTAGGTTGTACTGTTTGAGACCAAGAAACACACATTTTCTGCTCTAAGTTTCATCAGTTACACTTTGCCCATCTAAGCCACGGTGCCCTGCGTCACTTCAAACCTGCGGCAGAGGCTTTCAGCATGGTAATGTATTTCCCATACCATGCACCACTCCAAAATGAACTACGGGACATTTCAGCAAATGAAACAACACATGCATTTCCCACCTCAGACATGGAAATCTGCATTCATTTCACTTGTTTGATCGCACGCTTCTGTTCCAAAACATTAATGGCAAATTCACTTGATTTATTTATTTATTTTTTACTCGGTTCGCTGGATTAAGAGTTCAGAGTGCGAACCAGTACACCATGGAACTGAAGGTGAAGGGTGTGTCACTCCCCCTACTCCAAGGTATCAAATGTTCCTATTGACAACCCTTCAGTGCCCAGCCTTAACCATGTCTCATTGCACAAACCGTCAACATTTCAACATCTGGTACCGATAAACATCACATGTTGGAAGTTTGTCAGAATCTCAGACCTGTAAAATGTCATACCTTATTAATTCTGTATTGATGGTACAAACATTTGATGTGTGCAGGTTTGTTATCAAAAGCAGAGCACTGTTGGTGTTTCGTTATGTCTGTGTTTTAATTTGGAAGCCTCATGTTTGTGCTTGTGCTGTGTTTGTGTAAATGTGTGTGCATACGAATGAACTGGAAACAATGTCATGTTTCCTTGTTTGAAATGAGCTAGCCAAAAAGAGGCAGCTTTCTATGTTGAGGGTAACTATTCAACACTAGTTGGTGTGGACCTTGCTTTGTTTAACAAAAGCTGTATTTCATAATCCCATGATTAGTACTCACTTTAACTTAGGAAAAGCCTTCAGTAGGCCTACACAGTTCTGGTGTAATAACCATATTACTGGAATCAAATGGAAATGAATATATGAGATATTAGAGCTAGTGTTTCCCAGCATGCATCACTGTGAGCAGCTTCTTCCTCCAGACACAGACCACACTGTAGTGTTTAGATGACTGGGTGTGAGGAGCCTTGTGTTAACAATGGAAGAACTGGGCTGACTGGGGAGGTAACTGCTGCCTATTTCAATTGTCATATTACCTTGTTATTACATTATGGACAGCAGTGGTGCTCTGGCTCCCTCTTGTGGTCAGTGTGAATGATGGCAGTGTGTGCAGCTTGGCAGGGCACTGATGCCTGTTTCCAGGCTATACAAACACAGAGAGGGATTCAATCAAACACTAAGTTCACAGTTTAATAGAAGAGTGGATTAGTTCTATTTGTATATGTGTTCTAAGCGCTGCACTTCTGTTTCAATAAGTGTCACAGACAGTTCTATGAGATCTGAGCTGTGAACACAGGTGGGACTTGATAGGGTTGGGTGACTCACAGTACAGTTAGATTATCCTTCCTGTAGTTTTATGTTTAGCCTCTCAGTGCTTTCCTGCTCTCTAGGAGGGGCATTAGAAATCTGCCTGTTCAGAATGAACTGGCCCATAAGTGTTGAGACATGTGTGCCAGGGAGCTGCTGCACACATAAGGAATGAAGGAAACCAGGCGTGTAACAAGGATGACACAGGAGGCAACACAATGAAGAATAAACTGCCTTCAATAACGCTGATGTGCTGCTCCTTAATAAAAAATAAGAACTCACTCAGAAATGTATGAATTCCTAATTTAAAGAATGTGTCTTAAATTGAGATAACTTCATTTTTATTATTATAAGTTAAAACCTGAGTTAGATAAAGAAGCCTCACAAACTCAATCTTCCATCTATTTGAGGTGCATACCATGTTAATATATACAATTGAATTTAAAGAATGGTTGCACAATCAAAGTACTTTCCTTTCATTTTTATTTCAAGCAAGATAAAAAAGTCAGTTCTCTCAATCCAGTGTGTGAGAAGTGTGTGTTTCACAGCGGTTGAGACAGGCAGGCAGGCAGGTGAGAGGCAGAGGGAGGCACAGAGACACAGGCACTCAGGATTTATTCACACACACTCACGTGACGCTACCAGCTATGGGAACTCATGGAGGACATACAGCCCAGTGTACAAAAAGCAAAGCAAAACATCCAGAAACTCCAAATCAAAGTTCCAGTGAAGGCGGCGTTTGCTCCTCTAAACGGAGGCCCCGCTCACACAAGTCCTGTGGCTTTGCACAGTCAAAAAATAAAGCCAGACTCCACACAGACACAAACAGCCTGATTTTAAAAAGAGGCAAAATAAGAACCAGGTCCCAGTGATTTCCAAAAAAGCTGATGTGGGTCACTGAGTTTATGGCTTTCAATGGGTTTCTATTAAACGAGTCTTGTAAACACTTAGTAAACCTTCAACACATCGAAATAAAGTGACATGGAAACATTGAAATCACTCTGTGATTTAATTATTATTAGTTGCTTTTGAAAATCAGGCTGAAAGTGTATATAATACACATCTCTGCAATATTGTGATTCAGGCTTTACTGTTCTTCTTGTTTAATATGCTCTCTAGTGGATCATAAATAAATATAAATAAATCTCAAGATACATAAAGCTACATTTAAAATAAACAAATATTCCACACTCCAATTGAACATTTTTTAAAAAAATATTTTATTCTTTCATGTATTTAATCATTTATTGAAAAGTTCAAAGACTAAATCAGATCACCACACATCACAAACAACCAACATGTTTCGGCCACATGGCCACCATCAGCGTTTGTTCAAACAAAGCAACAAAAAAGCTTCAATAAAGGATCAATCTAACAATTCATTATTCTATTAACCAATTTAATACAGCTTTTGTTGCAGCATTTTTCTCATTTCCATGAATCAATAAATTCAAAGAACACACGTGCATTGAATCTATAGACAGATTGCCAATCTCATTGAAACAGTAACTCAGAATCACTGAATTATCAACTTATAATAAAACTATACCAGTAACATATACAACAACACTGCCATCAATACTGTATTAAACAAAGCATCAATCACCTTTCATTGGTTATCAATAACTCATTCTAAATGCATCACTATTAATGAAATAGATTATAAATAACTGAACAAAATATTACATACATTAATGAAAAAAAAACAACCAAATTATAAAGGAGGCCAAATTCTAAATGATAAAAAGCTGCCAAATCCAGTTCCTCGCTCATCCCAATTGGTGACAGTGTATTCAGGGGGTGTGTCCAAAAAGACTCCCATTGAAGTCATTTTGTATGTAGGTCTCCACCTCTACGATTCACAATCACTTTTTCAATGCCAATCCATCTGAAAGCAGGGACGTTATGGCTTCTCTCCATGAAATGTTTTGCTGCAGGTGAAGTTTCATCTTTTTGTCTAATTGCACTCTTGTGCTCACTCAGATGAATTTTTAATTGTTGAAGTTTTCCCCATATCCATTCCCACACGGGCATGACAACAAGTGAAAGCGCATCAGTACTGGTGCATATGTAATACGAGATTTAATCTTGAAACGCTTACCTGTAGTGGGATGAACATGAATCACATCGAGTCAAATTCTCTGCATTATTTATTTATTTATTTCCTTTAAAGGGAAATACAGTGTGTGATTTTCTTTATTTTCACTTTGTATTTTAGTTTCAGTATCTTTATCTTTTCCTTACTGCAGAGTAATCAATAATTATATTTTCATTTTCATTTGAAACTAAATTAGTAAATATAAATCCAATGACAGCCCTTCAGCCTCTGCAATGTATTAGAATACATGAATAATCAAGATATTTACCAGATTGATCTTGTCTTTTATTTTGAGCCCTTGTTATTGAGCTCAGTGTGTTTGTGCAGTTGAGCTCCTCCACAGGCCGGGTCCCGTTTCATTGCCTTCACCCTCAGCACCTGCAGTAGGTCCCAGCTGCAGCAGTGCAGTCGCTGTGCAGTCCTGCTGAGGGAGGTTTTTGTACGGGTGTGTATCACTGTGTGAACACCCAGCTACTGCTGGGGTAGTGTAAACTCTGACAGTAAAAATCTCCTGCATCTTCAGCCTGGACTCCACTGATGGTCAGGTGAAGTCAGTCCCAGATCCACTGCCACTGAAACGAGTTGGGATCCCAGACTGAAGGGTACTTGCAAAATAGATCAGGAGTTTGGGAGCTTCTCCAGGTTTCTGTTGATACCAGGCTAGGTAGCTATTACCATGCACTGCGCTGCTGACTTTACAGCTCAGAGCGACTGTGTCTCCTGGGAGAACAGATTTCACTGCTGGAGTCTGAGTCACAGTATACTGTCCACTGGATTCTGAAAATAATAAATAATAATATAGAAAATTAGAATAAATTAACCAATTAAATTATGACAACATATTCAATTTCAAGGTTTTTTCATATATTTTTCAGTATGTCCTGTTTTACTTGTAATAATTATATATTAAGAGTTTTCACACATTTTTAAAGTGTTTTCTAAATGATTCTTACCTGAGTGCAGATGACAAGTGCCCAGATGAAGATGCTGATAAAAAGTCATTGTTGTTGTGGATTCTGTTGCCATGAAGGGCAGCTCTCAATCATGAAGTGTTAAACTCACAGGGCTATAAACACTCCCAGAGCACTGAAGCATGTGCTGCCAATGCAAAGTGTCTTTTCTATGCAAATTGTCTTCCTTGGCACAGCAGCCACTTCTAGTCAAGCAGTGCTCTTAAGTTTAAACTCTTCTAACTGATGCAGTTTCTTTTGCCTTTCAGAAAAAAAAAAAAGAAAAAAAAAAGTTTTATCGTGCAAACAAAAGAAAAAAAATAGCTGATAGTTTTCTTTGTGTTGAGTTTGTACAAACACAGCTATTTCTCTCTTCCCCTTCTCTCAAACAATTCATCTTAGCCACAGCTGTGATTATGTAGCTTTGTTACACAGTATAAATAATTATTAATTGTAAAATATTAAAATTAGACCAGCAGGTTAACAGATCCATCATAAACTCTGTGAAATCAAATCCATTTAAGAAGCAAACATTTTGATTTTGCACATTGCATTGATTTTGGACACCCTGTACTGTCTCAGAGGACCACAGGTTAAGAACCACTGCTCTGGATTAAAGAGCATTATTTTATTACTCTCTGTCTCCCTCTTGTGGTCACAGAGTGTAGTGCAGTGGGTGCTGCTAAAGATTCTCATACCATAAGATGCTCAGCTGTATCAACATGTGAATATTTGAAATAAAGTAAAGAACATGAAATATCTTTCAAAAAAATGTATTGAATTCAGTGTTTTAATTGGCTGAAATAGCCGTCTGTTTTTCTTTTTATCTAGATTAAAGTTGGAAAATGCTTCCAGTACCTGCAGCAGAAAGAATGCGTGCATATCATGCAAGGATGTGAGAAGAAAAGAGTAGGGATGAAACAGAGGAACAGAGAGCAGCAGAAAGCATGCAAGTGGAGTATAGGGAGGAAGAAAAGGGAAGCAGAAAAGAGCAAAGAAACAATGAGAAAGTATAGGAGAAATCTTTCAAAATGACATGAACCAGAACCACAACTAAATGAGAATCATTTGACAAACTCACCGTCAAAAGTTCTCTTTTCAGCTCAGTCACTAGGGAAGGCAGTAAGTGGAGTAAACCGGGCACTTCCAAAGAGCCCCAGGAAGAAAAGTGTCGTGGTAAAGAAACTGGCAACTCAGTTTGGTTTGGCTCTGGTAGATAAGCACGCCAAACAAAGAGCTGAAGTTAGTGAAACAGAATGTCAGGTTTGTGCATTCTATGAGATTGATTGTGTCCCGTCAGCTGCCTGGACGAAAAGACTGCATCACTATCAGAAGAGAGGATGCACAAAAAAAAAGAATGCACAAAAAGTGCTCCTGATAACGGTTCTTGAAGCTCACCGCCTCTTCAAGAATGAATATCCTGATGCAAAAATCAGAACATCAAAAAAAGTCTGCAGCATTAAATGTTCAACCTGTCTGTCTGTCGTTACCAGGAGAACACAGAGATGCTACTAGATGGTTTGAAAAGGTTTGTCAAAATATCCCAATGGAAATCTCCTGGTCATTGGGTCACTTTGCAACTGGCAGATGAAATGCTGCCTTGGCCAGTGTGACACATGCCAAGACCTTGCTAGTTCTATCAATCAGGTAATACAAGGCAATGATAATGAAGATACAATTGTACACGACTACCAATAGATGGCTAACAATAAAAGGAACTGCTTGAGTCAACATTACACGATGCCAAGGAGGAGCTCAAACCCAGCGGACCATTCTGCGGCGCCACAGTTTTATTGCCAATGCAACTTCACCAAATCAAGACACTGAAGATGAATTGAAATGAATGTGAAGCTATACTTCAGGAAGATTTCTCAGAACACTTCCCTATAAAGCAGCAAGCTGAAATAATGTGAGCTCCTGGATCACAGAAGGAGTGCCTCTGTTTCCAGCAGTTCTCACAGCTCAGTCTGTTAGTACTTCTTATGTTGTGCTCAGTGATGAACGGCAACATGACACATTTGCAGTTGTTTGCTACAATCGGACTATTCTTGATGAAGCCTCAACTTCAGCCAACATCTCTAACTTGCACATCTTTTCTGATGGTGCTGCGAGCCAATTTAAAAACAGATTCATCTTGTCCACCCTTACCATGCCGAGCAGTGTACACTGTAGTCTGCATCAAGCTGATTGGAGCTTTTTTGCCACAGCACACGGCAAAGGGCCAGTTGCTGGAGTAGCAGGTAAAGTAAAGCGTGCAGTTTGGAGGTGCATTCTGCAAAAGCATGCTGTTGTCAAAACAGCAGAAGAATTTGCTAAGGTGGCAGAGGAAGCAAGTCCAGATATGTGCATCATTTATATTAAAAAGCATGTGGTAAAGAAGGCACAAGATGAATAGACAAACAGGTGGGAACAGAACTGTCCAAAGAAAACCCCAAACACACACAGCATTGACTATGCTAGAACGCTTAGCAACACTGAACTTGAGCTCAGCACAGTAGGTCCATTTGTGGAAGAAATTCAGCCTGACTGGAAAGTGGTCAGTGTGTTTGACATTGTTGATCAAGCAACAGCTATGGCAAAGTATCCATTCAAAACCATTGAACTGGCAGTAAATGAGTACTGCATTGTTATGTGTGAAGGCAAGTGTTCCCTGGCATAGCTGAAGAAACCATACCGGCCCTGCCAGAGGAGCTCCTCAGTGTTTTGCATCCATGCAAAGGCCTGGAAGTGGCCGACACAAAAGGATGTAACGTGGTGCCTTGCTTCATCTGTTCTCAAAAGGATTGATGCCCCAGTACCTGTGATTACCGGGAGTATATGCCTTTCAAGAAAACATTACAAACTCTGCAGACACTTCACTGTGTGAGCGTTTCAGCTTGCGCTGTGTTCACATCCATGCATTTTTCACAGTGGTTACGGCAGTTACAGGACCTGGTTATGTCAGGCACGTCATGTTTGGGGTTCTAGTAGAGCAGGGGTGTGTTTGTCTCTGTGTTTGGTCTCGTAGTGGCGTCGTAAGTTAAATTCTTTCAATACTGATACACTCTCTTTGCAAATTAGACAAACATGTATTCGATCTCCCACCTGTCCTGGAACGTTCTGCCCTCTCTGTCCTCTTTCCTTTTAGCCATTTTTGATAGCTGGCTAGCTTGCTAGCTATTGCTGAGTGAGTGATTGTGTTGTGGCAGGTTTTAAGTTAAGTGTATGCGTGACACAGCGCACTGTAACGGAATGCTCAGTGTAGGCCTGTGAACTGTGCATTCATGCCGTGGTTCACGCCAGACCGTGCAGTGCATGTTGGGATTTGTAGTGAATAGAGAGCCGAAGTATTATGTCACTTCCTGTCCCATTAGGTTCCAAGTGAAATTGTCCTATTGATTTCTCCATAGGCTTTTTAAAAACCTACGATTATTAATATATATCTATATATATATATATATATATATATATATATATATATATATATATATATATATATATATATATTATAAACCGTAATAAAAACGGTCTAGCCCACTAGCAAGGTTGATCCAAGGTAAACGTATTCCTAACTCACTTGTTATTTAACTATGAAGCGAAAGCTGGCAAGCTAATACCCCTCTCAGCATGTTGGAACACTCTGAGCACTGAGTTAGCGGTTTTCTGCAGGACAATGAAGTTCGATTGTGGAATATAACGCACTCAGAGTTGTATCTTTATCAATTTCTTCAATAATTGCGATAATTTGAGAGATGTATCTATGGAAATACATGGGGAACATTCTCTTGTGGAACCTGCACTCCGGCTCTCTATAGCGGACTGGCCGCGGACCAAAATGAACGGACTGATAGAAACAGTCTAGCAGACCGGATTCAGATGCGTCCGGGCATTGAGTTTGATATATGTGTAGTAGAGGGTAGAACAGACACTGTTCATTATTGTGTGCAGCTCAACATGTATAATTGCCTCTTTATTTCACAAGGCTTATTTTGTTAATGTCAATTTTATGACACGTCAGTTACCAAATAAAATGCCTCTGTTTTAATAAAATGATTTAATGATTATTTCTAATTTCATATTTACTTGAATATATGCATGCTGGATTAACCATAAGTAATCTCACTTTAGGTAGTACTGTTTGAGATCAAGAAACATACATTTTCTGCTCTAAGTTACATCAGTTACACTTTGCCCATCTAAGCCACAGTGCCCCGCGTCACTTCAAACCTGCGGCAGAGGCTTTCAGCATGGTAATGTATTTCCCATACCATGCACCACTCCAAAATGAACTACGGGACATTTCTGCAAATGTAACAAAACATGCATTCATTTCACTTGTTCGATCACACGCTTCAGTTCCACAAACATTAATGGCAAATTCACTTGATTTTCTATAAACCTCAGGTCCCACAGAGATTTGAACTGTGATCGCTGGATTCAGATTTCAGAGTGCTAACCAGTACACCATGGAACCGAAGGTGAAGGGTCTGTCACTCCCCCTACTCCAAGGTATCAGATGTCCCTACTGACGACCCTTCGAGCGTCCAGCCTTAACCATGTCTCATTGCACACAACCGTCAACATTTCAACATCTGGTACCGATAAACATCACCTGTTGGAAGTTTGTCAGAATCTCAGAGCTGTAAAATGTCATACCTTATTAATTCTGTATTCATGGTGCAAACATTTGATGGGTGCAGGTTTGTTGTCAAAAGCAGAGCACTGTTGGTGTTTCGTTATGTCTGTGTTTTAATTTGGAAGCCTCATGTTTGTGCTTGTGCTGTGTCTGTGTAAATGTGTGTGCATACGAATGAACTGGAAACAATGTCATGTTTTCTTGTTTGAAATGAGCTAGCCAAAAAGAGGCAGCTTTATTTTCCACCATGCTGCATTTACGAGTGTACTTATTAACAAACATTTCTATGTTGTGGGTAACTATTCAACACTAGTTGGTGTG
>CM072693.1:2838550-2859550 GCA_036884735.1 Huso huso | reverse complement strand
TTTGTTAAACAAAGCAAGGACCACACCAGCTAGTGTTGAATAGTTACCCACAACATAGAAATGTTTGGAAATAAGTACACTCGTAAATGCAGCATGGTGGAAAATAAAGCTGCCTCTTTTTGGCCAGCTCATTTCAAACAAGAAAACATGACATTGTTTCCAGTTCATTCGTATGCACACACATTTACACAAACACAGCACAAGCACAAACATGAGGCTTCCAAATTAAAACACAGACATAACAAAACACCAACAGTGCTCTGCTTTTGACAACAAACCTGCACCCATCAAATGTTTGTACCATCAATACAAATTAATAAGGTTTGACATTTACAGCTCTGAGATTCTGACAAACTTCCAACATGTGATGTTTATCGGTACCAGATGTTGAAATGTTGACGGTTGTGTGCAATGAGACATGGTTAAGGCTGGGCGCTCGAAGGGTCATCAGTAGGGACATTTGATACCTTGGAGTAGGGGGAGTGACAGACCCTTCACCTTCGGTTCCATGGTGTACTGGTTAGAACTCCGAACTCTGAATCCAGCGATCTGACTTCAAATCTCAATATAAAATGAATTTGGAACTGAAGTTTGCACTCAAACAAGTGAAATGAATGCAGGTTTCCATGTCTGAGGTAGGAAATGCATGTGTTGTTTCATTTGCAGAAATGTCCCGTAGTTCATTTTGGAGTGGTGCATGGTATGGGAAATACATTACCATGCTGAAAGCCTCTGCCGCAGGTTTGAAGTGACGCGGGGCACCGTGGCTTAGATGGGCAAAGTGTAACTGACAAAACTTAGAGCAGAAAATGTGTGTTTCTTGTCTCAAACAGTACGACCTGAAGTGAGATTGGACAAACTACTGTAGTTTTACCTAATAATAATAACAATAATAATGATACATCCTTATTTATATTGTGCAATTGTGGCAATGTGCCCCGCCCCTGTGTGCATATTATGTATTGTATGGTGCGTGCGTGTGTTAATGTTGGTGTATAGAGATTGGTACACGGGATATAAACGGGTCTGTGTTTCACGTGTGATTTAAATTGTATATTTGTATTTAGGCACGAGGAGGGCACAAATCACTTTACGTGCTGGTTAAATGTAATATGTGAGCACGGGGTTGCACGTAATGAATTCACGTGCTGGGATTCAAGTGAATAATTAATTAGTAATTGAATCCCAGCACAACAGTATATATAGATGCACATTTCTTGCACTCGGGGTTGGGTGTTCGGTGAGTGGAGAACGGGATTGGAGACGGAGGTAATAATAATAATAATAGAAGTAGTAGTAGTTGTTTTCACTCACCGTGTTTGTTCGTCTGTCTGTGCACTGTTTAGTTCGTTTTGTTTGTCTTTTTATTTTGGCGTATAGTGCCGTGTCCTGTGTTTTTTGTTACAAACCTTTTATTTTCTGTGCTGTTTATTAAATGCTGAGCGAAAGCATTCGCTCAGCTCCACCAAACCACAAGTCTCTGTCTGTTTATTTCCTGCTTCTGGTCTGACGCCACCCACTCCAGCCGTCTTTGTGACACGTGGTGTCCTGCGTGGGATCTACAGCGCCTCCAGGACTCAGGCCAGAGCAGGAACCGCATATTTGGATTAAAAAAAACCAAAAAAAAAAAAAAAAAAAAAAAAAAAACAAACAAACAAAAAAAAATGGCAGAAGACGCCATCAAACTGCGGGACTGGATTCTGGAGAATGCTGGGCTGGAGGCCCAGTCTATCCCAGTAGCCGTCCGGTTCCTGCGGTTTATGGACGAGAGCGATGGGAGGCATATGCGGGGAACAGACCCTAAGCACCTGGGAGGAAGGTGTGGGGTTGGTCCTCAGCTACCTGGAGGCAATTATAAGTGGAACAGCAGCCCAGGTAGCAGGTCCACCAGCAGAGGAAGAATGCCTGCTGTCCCGTCGCCACCAGCAGAGGAAGAATGTCTGCTGGTTTTGCCTCCACAGCCCAAGCGGGGAGGAGCCAGGCGTCCACAGCCCGAGCGGGAGGAGCCAGAGCGTCCACAGCCCGGCGGGGAGGAGCCTGGCGTCCACAGCCCAGCGGGAGGAGCCTGGCGTCCACAGCCCAGCGGGAGGAGCCCGGCGTCCCACGCCTGAGTGGGAGGAGCCCGGCGTCCTACGCCTGAGTGGGAGGAGCCCAAAAAAGTCCCACGCCTGAGTGGGAGGGCCGAACGTCCCACGCCTGGTGGGAGGAGCCCGAACGTCCCTCGCCTGAGTGGGGGCCCGGCGTCCACAGCCCAAGAGGGGGGAGTCGGTGCGTCCACAGCCCAAAAGGGAGGGAGTCGGTGCGTCCACAGCCCAAAAGGGGAGTCGGTCGTCCACAGCCCAAAAGGGAGGAGTCGGTGCGTCCACAGCCCAAAGAGAGGGAAGTCGGGGCGTCCACAGCCCTAGGACCCAAGCTGCCAGCAGAGGAGAATACCTGCTGGTTCCACCTCCACCAGCAGAAGAACAATGCCTGCTGTCCCCATCTACACCAGCAGAGGAAGCATGCCTGTTGGTGCACCTGCTGCTGCCATCCCGAGAGCTAAAGGGGAGGAGCCATCGCTGCCGTCCCAAGAGCCAGAAGGGGAGGGTGCAGGCTCAACCCCTGAATTTTTCTGGGGGGAGAAGGGCAGGATGTTGGTGTCCCCAGCAGCCTCTATTTATGCTGCTGAAGGGAACCTGGCGCACACCAGCCCAGCCGCCACAGCAGAGGGAGCCAGCACCGCCACAGCCTCCTCTGGTGGCCAGCATCAGCCCCATGGCCTCCGCCACCACCACCGCGCGGAGCAGGCAGCAGGAGCTGCCTCTGCCTCCGCCACCTCCACCGCTTCCTCCACTAGGAGCAGAGGAGCAGGAGCTGCCTCTGCCTCCGCCACCACCACCGCCAGGAGCAGAGGAGCAGGAGCTGCCTCCGCCACTGCCAGAAGCAGAACAGCAGGAGCTGTCTCTGCTTCCCGTACCCTCCACCACAGAAGTACGGTGGCCAGAGCCCCAGAAAGGGGCTGTCGGCCCGCGAAGGGGAGGAGGTCTGGAGACCACCAACCCCAGCAGCAGTTTCGCTGCCGGAGATCGTGGGGAGGTCAGGAGACCTGCTCCCCACTGCAGCAGTTTTTAAGCTGCCGGAGATCGTGGGGAGGTCAGGAGAGACCTGCTCCCACTGCAGCAGTTTCACTGCCGGAGATCGTGGGGAGGTCCAGAGACCTGCTCCCACTGCAGCAGTTTCGCTGCCGGAGATCGTGGGGGAGGTCCGGAGACCTGCTCCCACTGCAGCAGTTTCGCTGCCGGAGATCGTGGGGAGGTCCGGAGACCTGCTCCCCACTGCAGCACTGCGCTGCGGAAGTACTGTGGTCGGCTACGAAGAAAGGGGGAGAGGTCAGGAGACCAGCATCCCCCGCAGCAATTTCGCTGCAGGCGTGGACCAGCAGGCTGTCAGCCGTGCCACTACCGGCAGGGGTGCTGACAGCATGGCCAGCCATGGGCCCACTGAAGCCTCCCTTCCCAGCCCGAGACTTTGTCCTGGACTGCTGGATTTTTAAGGGGGGAGGTGGCCGTTGAGGCCATGTGTGCTTTGCACAGGGGGGGTATATGTGGCAATGTGCCCCGCCCCTGTGTGCATATTATGTATTGTATGGTGCGTGCGTGTGTTAATGTTGGTGTATAGAGATTGGTACACGGGATATAAACGGGTCTGTGTTTCACGTGTGATTTAAATTGTATATTTGTATTTAGGCACGAGGAGGGCACAAATCACTTCACGTGCTGGTTAAATGTAATATGTGAGCACGGGGTTGCACGTAATGAATTCACGTGCTGGGATTCAAGTGAATAATTAATTAGTAATTGAATCCCAGCACAACAGTATATATAGATGCACATTTCTTGCACTCGGGGTTGGGTGTTCGGTGAGTGGAGAACGGGATTGGAGACGGAGGTAATAATAATAATAATAGAAGTAGTAGTAGTTGTTTTCACTCACCGTGTTTGTTCGTCTGTCTGTGCACTGTTTAGTTCGTTTTGTTTGTCTTTTTATTTTGGCGTATAGTGCCGTGTCCTGTGTTTTTTGTTACAAACCTTTTATTTTCTGTGCTGTTTATTAAATGCTGAGCGAAAGCATTCGCTCAGCTCCACCAAACTCTACAAGTCTCTGTCTGTTTATTTCCTGCTTCTGGTCTGACGCCACCCACTCCGGCCGTCTTTGTGACAGCAATTCATGTGCAATACGGCTCAAAGCGCTTTACAAACAGAATAAAACACAGAAAAGAAAAAAAGTACAATTATTAAAAGCAGAAGTAAGAACAAAACTCAAACTAAAACATGTTAATATTAAGAAAAAGCAATATTATAAAATATACTTGAAATCGAGATTTAAAAATAACAATTGAGGGTGAATCTCTAATAAAAGCCCGTATAGAGCTCCAGAGTGTGGGAGCATTAAAACAGAAAGCAACCTCTCCCATCCTTTTACTTGAGTAATGTGAGCCCTTTGTTTTGTTCTCGTTAGTATTCTAGCAGCTGCATTTTGCACAAGCTGCAGGCGTGATAAACATGACATGTAAGTGTCACAGTGACACATTTGAATGGGTTTTTATGTACTGGTTGTTGTTTTTTTTTTACTGGAATCTGCTTGTCTCAATTATGTGGTTGTGGTTGACTGTAGGTAGAGCATTTTCTCCCTAGCAACTGGAAGTCTCGCCTGGTTAGCACCACAGCCAATGGCGGTTCAGACAGGACTATATAAGGGTCTGGATTTGAGAGCAGAAGGGGGAACAGGAAGACAGGAAGACAGGAGTGTGCAGCCTTGGGGAATGTATACAAAGGACGATTTATTGTTTTTTTGAATATTTTGGGAAACGACTATTTGGCAACAAGTACTTCGTTGTGGGGATGGACTAGCACTGGAACAACATTTAGGAACGGGTTTGGAGTTTTTTTTTTGTTTCTTTTGTTGTGTCGGGGCAATACTGGGTGGTTGGTTGTTTTTGTACTTGTTTTTTTGCTGTGTTTTTTCTCTGTGCATTGGGTGACAATAATTCTTCTATTCAAGGATTTTACAAACATGTTTTTTTTTTGGATCTACAACCAATAGTGATTTATTTTTTGGACATTTGTTTCTTTTTGTTTCGTTTGTGGAGCAAGGGGCGGGTGTAACTGCTCGGGGGCCAGTGTTAGTCCAGGACTTTTGGGCCCCCCATGGATCTTTGATAGGGGGTGAATCATTTTCCTTGATCTCTGGAAGAGGGGAAAAGACAACCAGTTGTCAAGTTCCATGTTAACTGTTTTGTTTATACTGCTTACCTGTGCTGGTTGGCCCCCTGCACCCCATCAGAGTGTGTGCTTGAGGCCTCCAGTGGTTTACCTGCCTTGCCTTTAGGTCTGGAGTTTAGCTTCCAGGTCGGGTCCGGTGGTGGCAGATGGAATCGGGACGAGGTCCAGGGAGCATGGCGAGAGAGAGGAGACAAACTCGGGGTTAGGGACCGGTCGCAGGGAAGTGACCAGAACTTTGAGGTGGAAGGTGTAGTTTTCTTACCTGTGTGTCAGTTCCTGACGGCCCCTTTTCTTTGCCCCGCTCTCCTGTCTCAGGTCCTTCGGAGGCGGCCGCTGATTGGCAGTGAAGAGATCCAGCAGGGGGTGGTGGTTCCCGCATCGGTGGGAGGAAACGGAAGTGGACCGAGCGAGTCGGGGGGAAAGCCCCGGGAGTGTGGGGTCTACCCCCCCAGGACTATTTCTTTTACCTTGTTTCTTTTGTCAAAAAGTAATTGTCCATGTGCATGAACTTTTTTTTTTTTTCTCTGAGACTGTGACCAACAGGAGGGGATTGCCTAGTATGCAGTGTTTTTTGTTTTTGTTTTGTTTTTTGGCACTCCCTTATTGAAGTTTTAGCTTATTTTTAGTATTACTGTGTGGTTTGGTTTTTAACAATTTTTACCCTGTTGAGAACAATAAAATGTGTTATACCAGACTCCGTTCCATTGTGTGTGTGTGGGAACCCGGGGAACAAAGAACCTACACGGGGGAACGAAATAACTATTCGGTAACTAAGGTCCTTGCCTTACCAAAAACAAGGTGGCGTAGTCATCAGCTACATAGGTACACTAGCTAGGTTATCTCAGGTCACCCTACCTGTGACATAAATCCAGATAATAAAGCATTACAGTAATCTAATCTAGAAAAATAAAAAGCATGTGCTAATTTCTCAGCATCATCCAAGAACAGAAAAAGATCTAACTTTAGCAATATTCCTCAAATGATAGAAAGAGACTCTAGTAATATGTTTAATATGAGATTCAAAGCAAAGTTCAGGGTCAAAAATAACCCTCAGGTTTCTCACCTCAGATTTTACATTTGAGTTTAACAAACCCTAAATCAATGTTTGTCGACTGCATCTGTTGCTTAGAGGCTAAAAGTAGGACTTCTTTCTTATCCTGATTTAACTGTAAAGACATCCAGCTTCTAATATCAACAAGACACTTGAATAAGACATTGATAGCTGTTATTGCACCTGGTTTAACAGATATATAAATATGTATCATCTCCATAGCTGTGAAAATTCACCCCATGTTTCTGAATAATCTCCCCAAGTGGAATCATGTATAAAGAGAATAACATGGGAGCAGGAATGGAGCCCTGTGGCACACCACATGTAATACTGGAGAATCCAGATGCAGATTCTCATAAGGCAATATTGCCTATTCGATAAATATGATTTGAACCAATTTAGAACAGTACCAGAAAGGCTCACCCATTCATCTGCATAGCGTGAAACGCTCACTGTGTTTCACAGTCCAGTACAGAGAAGCCGTCTAACCTAAGGAGCGTGATTATGCAAATGTGTTTTTTCTTGACTGCTAGTGGGGTGGAGGTGGAGGGAGGGGACAATGTGAAGGAAGAAGAACAAAAAACAAACAGCAAGGAATAAAATGACAAACTCATCCAGGATTTGAACCCGGGTCCTTTCACATACAACGCAAGAAACAAACCCCTACACCAATGAGCCATTCCGTCAAGACAGTCTTATTTCATTCATCCATCCTTTTCACTTGTTTAAATACCCAGAGTTAGCTACTAACCACCTTAGCAGTACTGATTCCACGGTTCAGCTCTGTTCATCAGCGTCAAGTTAACATCCATGAAACCACAAACCTGTCGTTTTTTCTACTGGACTTTTCTTCTTGTAAGTGTAGTGCCGTCAAACCTCTAATGTTTTACATTCCTATAGGTGATATTTTTTTTTCAGACTGGTTTCTGAAATATTGTCAGCCCAACCGACACACTCAAATCCAGACACCTTGAAAGAAATCCTCATGGTTTTAATAACGTAAAAGGTTGACCAGAACGTGATTTGAACACGCAGCCTTCTGATCTGGAATCAGACGTGCTACCCATGGACTACACGATTGAATGATGATGAGTTGTTGGTATAGTGTGTTATAGTGCAAGCAGCCCAGGTGACCAGGAAAGCAAAAATAAGAATTGCAACCTCAGTTGTTTGTTGCGTAATTAAAAATAAATATCAAAATACACATATATACTTTGTAGCGCAATGTAAAGCGCATGGACTTGTAATCAAACACTGAGAGGTGATTCGAAGGTTGTGAGTTCGAGTCCCAACAGAGTCGATTTGTTGGGCCTGGCAGTTGGGGTTTAAAACATTAGTTATTTTAAAACTAAACCTGGGTATAAAGTGTGTTTGGAAAACAAACACAACTTAATATCAGCAGGTTCTACTGAGATTTGAACTCGGATTGCTGGCTTCAGACGCCAAAATGCTAACCATTACACCATGTAACCACCCATACAGTTTCCCCATTGCAGGAGCTAGGAGCTATCCTATGTAACAGGTGCTGAAACCACATCTGTTCATCTTCCAGGGACAGGTTTCCTGTTAGCTATTGTTTAAACTGCAAGCAAATGTGCATAATGACGCTCTTAAGAACAGGTTAGAGGCATCTATACCTGTCCTGTTCTGTGAAAAACAGGGAGTGTTCCACACTATGGAGCCGACTGGAAAAGGAGTGCATGTATTAAAACAATCTGGAAGCAACTGGTTTAACTTGCTGGGGTGACGAAACTTTTATTAGGTCATTGAGTCACACAAAGTGGCTCAAAGGACAATATAAATCAATTGGAGTTTCTCAGTCAATTAAAACGCTGAATTCATGAAGATGCCAATACATATTTTAGGAGAATTTTTCTGATCTTTATTCTTTGAAAATATTCACGGTAAATTGAGTCAGCCGAGCCTGTCTCTTATGGCATGAGAATATCTCTCCAGAACCTTAAAATGAGAAAACACCAAACAGCACAAACTGCACTACACTCTGTGACCACAAGAGGGAGAGACAGAGAGTAATAAAATGATGCTCTTTAATCCAGAGCCGTGGCTCTTAACCTGGGGTCCTCAGAGACAGTCCAGGGGGTCCACAGGAAAAAACTGGAAACTTTTCACTCAACATTAGCAATGTGCAAAATCAAAATGTTTGCTTTTTGAATGGATTTCATTTATTATTATTATTATTTATTTCTTAGGAGACACCCTTATCCAGGGCAACTTACAATTGTTACAAGGTATCACATTATAAATTATTTCACATTATACAGATATCACATTATTTTTACATACAATTACCCATTTATACAGTTGGGTTTTTACTGGAGCAATCTAGGTAAAGTACCTTGCTCAAGGGTACAGCAGCAGTGTCCCCCACTGGGGATTGAACCCACGACCCTCCGGTCAAGAGTCCAGAGCCCTAACCACTACTCCACACTGCTGCATTTCACAAAGTTAATGATGGATCTGTTAACCTGCAGGTCTGATTTTAATATTTTACAATTAATTATTTATACTGTGTAACAAAGCTACATAATCACAGCTGTGGCTAAGATGAATTGTTTGAGAGAAGGGAGAAGAGAGAGAAATAGCTGTGTTTGTACAAACTCAACACAAAAAGAAAACTACAAGCTATTTTTTTCTTTATGTTTGCAAGATAAAACTTTTTTCTGTTTTTTTCTGAGTGGCAAAGAAACTGCATCAGCTGAAAATGAGTTTAAACTTAAGAGCACTGCTTGGCTAGAAGTGGCTGCTGTGCCAAGGAAGACAATTTGCATAGAAAAGACACTTTGCATTGGCAGCACATGCTTCAGTGCTCTGGGAGTGTTTATAGCCCTGTGAGTTTAACACTTCATGATTGAGAGCTGCCCTTCACGGCAACAGAATCCACAACAACAATGACTTTTATCAGCATCTTCATCTGGGCACTTGTCATCTGCACTCAGGGTAAGAATCATTTAGAAAAACATGTTTTGTTTTTTTTTTTAAATCTATTTGTGGGACATTTCTTAATATATAAGTATTGAAAGTAAAACAGTCAAATTCAAAAAAAGGCTTGATATTTAATGTGATTTAATCATTTAATTCAATCATTTACTATAATTTTCTATTTTATTATTTTCAGAATCCAGTGGACAGTATACTGTGACTCAGACTCCAGCAGTGAAATCTGTTCTCCCAGGAGACACAGTCACTCTGAGCTGTAAAGTCAGCAGCGCAGTGTACAGTAACAACTACCTAGCCTGGTACCAACAGAAACCTGGAGAAGCTCCCAAACTCCTGATCTATAGGGCAAGTAACCTTCAGTCTGGGATCCCAACTCGTTTCAGTGGCAGTGGATCTGGGACTGACTTCCTCTGACCATCAGTGGAGTCCAGGCTGAAGATGCAGGAGATTACTACTGTCAGGTTTCCACTACCCCAGCAGTAGCTGGGTGTTCACACTGATACACACCCGTACAAAACCTCCCTCAGCTGGACTGCACAGCGACTGCACTGCTGCAGCTGGGACCTACTGCAGGTGCTGAGGGTGAAGGCAATGAAACGGGACCCGGCCTGTGGGCAGCTCAACTGCACACAAACACACTGAGCTCAATAACAACACACAGTTACATGTAGGTATGGATTCAATATTAGTCTATTTAAACAAACTGATTTTGTTGTGACTACAGGGTCATCTAGTAATGTAGTGATGATACCATCTATTCTAAATTTTGAAACATCATTCAGTTATTCCAAGAATTGTAAAAATGTAACTCATGTTTTTCATATCTGATTCTCATATGAAGATGTCCATGAATCCTGGGCTGGGTTGCACCATCTGTGTGTAAGTTCTTACTTAGCTTAGTTATAGCGTAAGTCTTACTCACTTTAATTTGACACATTACTACATTGACACTAGTTGCAGCAGGTCAGATAGTTCTAACACAAGGCTTAGTTGTTGTTTAAAATGTATCCATACCTTTGAGTGGGTGTAATCTATTCGTAGAATCACATTTCCAGACAGCTCGGCAGCTGTTGCTGCTTCTCTTTCATGCTGATTTTAACAGAGTTTTTCGGCATCAGCATATCTTGCGAGGCCGCACACATCCTCTTGACAGTTAAGATATTGACATTGATGCCGTTTTAGACGAGAGAATATTCTGATCACTGATTGTGTGTGTATATAATAGGTGAAATGTGAATACAAATAAAAATGTATTTACTGAAATGTACAATTCTTCATTCATATCACTGTCACATGTCATGTATATTTTGCAGTATTTATAACACATTCATAATATTCACTTGAATTCCCTACATCACAGACTCCCCACTAATTCAGTCTCATTCCAAATGAAAGAAAGCTGGTTTGTTCCAATCTTTCTCAAAACAACATGTCAATACAAGAGCCATGTGTTTCTCAGTGAGCTGGGATTGCCATGGCAATGGAGTGTGATCAGTCACTGTGTGCGCCCTTTCACACACATCAATCAATCAATCAATAAAGAAATCAATACATGAGTTTTCTACATTTTCCCCTGGCTTGTTAAATATTAGCATGATTGAAATCATGAAAACGCACTACGTAGGCAGTTCAAGGTACATCTTGGAAAGGCCTGTGAAGACAGTGAAGTAGATGTTCAGTTTAGAAGAGTAAGCTGTCAAAATGAGAACAATGAAAAGAAAAATGACAGGTCCATTACTTGTACAGCAGCAGCAACACATGCGAAGGTATAACACTAGGGTTAGGGGGGGCACTACATACCCTTTAATTCTCAATAAGTTGAAATAATGACACAAACACAAACATTATTGTCAGTTTAGACAGACACACAGATTAGACAGCAGTGATATACTGAGAGCTTTGACTGGGGTCAAAATAGAAGAAAGCAGTAAAAGTGGACCAACCCTATGAAGCCCCACTGGTGCTCACGGCTCAGATCTCATCTAACTGCCTGGGACAGGATTTGTATAAAGGAAGGTGCTTTGCATACCTGTGCCTGCCTCACTGCTCTACACACCAGCTAGAATAACTGCACTGCTCCATTGCTCAGGGTTTTTAAAGCTGACAGTTCAGCCCTTTCACAGTCACTGAGACACACAGAGAACATGGCTTCACTGGGGCTCCTCCTCTGCACACTGGCACTCTTTGCTCATGGTAAGAAATCCTCATTATTATGAATTATTATTAATATCAGCGCTTCCTCAGCACACAGTGGAATGCAGTTAATGGACGAGGCTGTTGACTCGGTGGGTTGATGTTCTGTGTTTTTATTTTCAGAATCCAGCGGTGAGATTGTCCTGACTCAGAGTCCCACAGTGGAGTCTGTCTCTATAGGAGGGAGTGTCACTCTGAACTGCAGATCCAGTAGCTCTGGTTTTACCAGCAGTCTAGCCTGGTATCTGCAGAAACCCGGAGGAGCTCCTAAACTCCTCTTCTCTTCACTGAATAGCCGAGTCTCTGAAGACGCAGGAGATTACTACTGTCAGCAGCACTATAGCTTCCATTCATTTGATCTACAAAAGACACACTGCAGATATTAATGCTGACCACAAGAGGGAGCCAGAGCACCTCTGCTGTCCATAATGTAATAACACAGTAACAGCCCAGTCAGCCCAGTTCTCCCATTGATAACACAAGGCTCCTCACACCCAGTCATCTAAACACTACAGTGTGGTCTGTGTCTGGAGGAAGGAACTGCTCACAGAATCATGCTGGGAAACACTGACTCTAATATCTCAACATCTGCAACTTCCACCCCTGCCAGTGAATATTAAAGAATGTTAAAATGTCCTTTAGCAGGCCAGCATTTTAAACACAATGATTCTCCCTTGCCTCTCTGAGAGTTGCTGTAAGCTGTCTGTCCCACACCCCAGTTATTCCTGCAGACTCACATCAGTGTGTGTCAGCATAGAGGTTACAGCATGTCATTCCACCAGCATGGGAAGGGATTTCTGTTGCAATTCCACAGCCCAGCAGCACAGACTGCACTACACTCTGTGACCACAAGAGGGAGAGAGTAATTCCACAGCCCAGCAGCACGCTGCTCATGTAGTGAGGATGTTCAGCAGGATTGCTGCACCTTCTTTGCACAGGTAATAATTCATTCCACCCCAGATGCTCACATCAGTAACCTGCTTCCCTGGTGCTCTAGTGGTTTGGATTCAGTGCTCTTACTGCCCCCGTCTGGGTTTGATTCCCGGTCAGGGAACTTGTTTTGTTGCCCAAGTCATTGCCGATTAAATCCCGCAATTGCTTCTCGTGAATCACTTTTAATGCCAGGCATTGTGGACCGACTTTATTAAAGCAAAATAAGTTATTCAGCTGTGCGGTCCCCAGCCCGGCCAGCTGTCCCTCTCACCCAGCCAAAAGGCGATGTTCAATCTTGACAATATCTTGGTAGTTTTGACCAATCAAAGCCTGAGTCGCTACCAAGAATTGACCAGAAAGAAACCAATCAGATTTCATGGAGCTACCAAGAATGAAGTGACGGGAATTATCCAATCAGATCTTGTAGAACTCCCAAGAATACTGAGCGTTTTCAATGACGGGAGATTATTGAATCTTGAAGCCTTTTGGTTTATTTCGAAATACAATCATCTGAAGGGAAGAATTTTATTACAGTATTATTTTAATTGTCACTAGTACTGTACGTATAGTCACCAAAAATTAAAAAAATGCCATTAATAGTATATGTTCGTATTACAAATGTCAGCTGTAGAAATGCATGGATAATAAACTCTATTTTTTGTAATATTATCAATAAAAATACACGATTGACATTTTTACAATAGGTGTCAGTTCTGAGTGTTAAAAAATGTAATATTTACAACAGCTAGAAACTTGTTTGAGGGACTGTTTTATCAAAAGCGCAATTATATTTAATACATTTGTCCGTTACAGTGGTGCTGTAATACTTGTATCCGGGACAACAGAAATCGTACCATGGTAAAATAAATAGTACCATATAGGACCGTGGTATAGTGTTGCATTATACTGTAGATACCAGGATACTTCTTAGAAATAAAAAGTACAATCGTATTATCATGGTGGAACTGCATTATAATACCATAATAGTGCGTTGTACATTGATAGTATAGGATACATTGTGTTTTTCAATAATTTATTTTTAATTATGTATCCATGAACGTTATAGTACTGTATTTAACTTCAGGTTTTTAAGTCTAATTTAGTTTTCATTGAAAAATGATCTTGTTTTGAAAGCAATACTTAAAAAACGTGAACATGGGTACTCCATGCTTTTTTAAAAAAAAATAATCTCTCTTTTTCAACAGTAAGTCCCTTTTGTCATTGTATAGTAGTGTTTATTTGTTTTCACCCAGTGAACCCCTTTTTGATTTCTTGTTGTTTTGTGTAGAAACCTTTTATTTAGCCATTGTGACTATTTTGTGTTTAGGCTATTTGTTTAATTGAAGTCTTTTGTTTAACTGCAACCTTGCTATTCTGTCACAAATGCTCTTTTTTTCAGGTTCAGATGGAACCCTTGTTTAGAAGAAAGGCTGATGGCAGCTCAACCTGACTGATACAAAGTAATCCATAAGCTGGTATCACACCAGAAGATTCAACCATGTAAGTTCGAATTTGAATCAATGCTTATAAAAATAATGATCTTCACATTATAACTACTTTATAGGTCTCCCTTTCAGTGCTAATTTCATTATCTATTACAATGCATTTTTATAACTTATGGTGTGATTTGAACTTGAGTGCTATATAATGAATGTTCTCGTATACACATATCAAATACTGGCATTATTATATTTGGAGGAAAACAGTCAGTTGATATAAATGATATGTGATCCAGTTACCATACCAGGTACCTATTGCTGTTGTTTTTCAGCTCTGATGACTGGTGCTGAACTGAGCAACCAAGAACTCCAGAAAAATCGTACCTTCTTACACTGGACCATGTAAATACACAGGTACAGTGAACTTGTTAAAGGATTGTCAGTATTACCATTAAAAATGTATAATAAAGCTTCTAAATTATTATCCTGAATTTTCTCTGAAATTCCACACAGGAGTTGGTAGCAGTGTTTGGTTTTATAATCTTTCATAAATAATTATAACATAGAGGGATTTCTAAATTACAAATACACAATTTTTTTTTTTTTTTGGGGGAACTAATTGGTGTGGAGTATTTGTACAATCTCCATGACTGTTCTATAAAAGAATGTTATCTCGAAAAAGGAGCCTTCTCAAGCCGAAATAGCTCAGCTGGGAGAGCGTTAGACTGAAGATCTAAAGGTCACTGGTTTGATCCCGGGTTTCGGCAAACAGCATTTTTGTTTTGTATTATTTTGAACTAAAAAACAGAACACATTTTCTTCTTCAGTGTAATTGGAGGAAATAACAGCGTATCAGAGTGCCATTTTCTAATGTGATTAAGAAACGCATAAAGCACCATCCCTGGGTTATTTTGAACCACCAACCTTTTCGGTTAACAGCCCGAGTTTCAGCTAACCAACAGCTGACAGAGACCATCCTGCTCAGCCAAAACTGAGACCACATTAAGAAGAAAGCAACACTGGGCAGGAAAGTCTGTAATCACAATTACATGTATTCAAACCAATGCAAGCAAACTTCAAAAAATTTTATATTTATTCCAAATAACACAAACTCTTTTAATATTGCTAAAAAATATAAATAATCTCCCCTTTTGGCTTCTGGAAGGCATACTCATGGAGGGGATGCAGTTTTCAGCCTGGGGAATATAAAAACATTATTACTGCTTTAAATTACACATGTAGGGCGGGCCCTCTGTTAAAAAAGAATTGTCACACTGTATGTATCTCCATAATGTGTTGGGAGTAAATACGCAGATACATTAAAACTAATTGGAGAATGCGGGCATTCCTTACTTCTCGCATGCTAAGCGAGAGCTCTACCATTTGAGCTAATTCCCTTGAATCATGCCTGTGATTCTCATAGGCTAAATCGCATTACTATATGAGAAATTCAGATTGTCTTATTTAAAATGTAGTCTGCCATTTGCAAATTCAAAAAATAAATTGATTAACTAAATAGCAGATATTTCGACTAGAGGTATGTTTTCAATTTCTTCAAAAATGTAGTCTCAGCTCAAAATGATTCAGTCGCTTTAAAATCCACCTCTGTGTCCCGATGCAGCAGCGCTGTGTGCTGTGCTCGAGCTTGTTTTGTCGAGGCAGGCAATGCAAAAATGCAAAAACTTGCTTTTTGTATCATGACACACTTAAGGTCTGCTTTGTTTCACTTGGCTGTCTCAAATTAGTTTGTATTGTTAATGGAACACCTCGTTGTTGCCCAGTCATTGTATCATATGAAGTAGACTTGCCAGTTGGGGCCGACGGTCTGCCAATAAAAGTTAAGACTATATTTGAAAGGATCATTTCTAGAGAACATAAGAACATTTTAAATAGGCCTTGACTGTTGCTCCGTGAATGATGTAATGACAACTGTAAAAAAAACAGTTGAAGCCAACCCAAAAAATTGGATTAAATGTGAGGTGATGTGAATAGAGTCAAATACATTTGCACAATTATATATATATATATATATATATATATATATATATATATATATATATATATATATATATATATATATAAATCAAGTAACTGTAGCTTTATTATCATAATGAAAACACATTACACATGACCACAGTTCTGTAACAAAATGACAATAACAAAGACGTTTCCCATGCCGGAGGAACCGGCTCAAAAACCAGGAATCCTAACCGCTAGACCATATGGGAAGCTGATTAACAAACTCCTGGACATGCAACAGTAGCTAGTATACAGTACAATGATGGTAAAAAAAACTAATTCATTACAAACAAACCAAATTAAAAAGCAAACTTCAAGCCATTTATATTTATTCTCAATTAACACAAACTCTTCAATTGCTAAAAATATAAAAAAACTCCAATTGCTTCTCGGAAGGCATAAATGGGCGCACTGCATTTTTTTTTCGGGAATATTACAAATTTGCAGACTGCTTTAAAATACACATAAATGGTTTTGACTCTGTTACTTTCATTTGTCACCTGTATGTATCTCCATAATGCGTTGGGACTAAAATCGCAGATATATTAAAACTATTTGGAGAATGCGGACATGATCCGCTACTTCTCGTTTACCATATGGTCTACCATTTGAGCTATTTCCCTCGAATTATGCCAGTGATTCTCATAGGCTACATCGCAGCTTGATTGAGCAATTCAGATTGTCAGATTTTTGGCAATGTAGTCTGCCATTTGCAAATTATGAAAAAAAAATGGATTAACTAAATAGAAAATATTTATACTAGAGGTATGTTTTCAATTTCTTCAAAAATAGTCTCAGCTATATTGATTCAGTCGCTTTAAATCCACCTCTGTCCCGATGCAGCAAATGTGCTGTGGCTCAGCTTGTTTGAAATAGGCAGAAATTAAAATGGTATTGAGTGCTGACAAAAGTTTGGTATCAGCATCTACAGGCATCTACAGGCATCTACAAGAACTCTGTCTTTCAAAGAATTGTGTGTTCTGGTCTCCAAAGTGGAGATGTGGGTTCAAATCCACTTCTGACAGTTCAATTTTTGGTATTTTTAAAAAAGAATAAATAAATTCATTTTACTATAAAAGATTGTTTCAAACTAATCAACAGCTGATACCAAACTCTTCTCAGCACTCAAACCATTTTAATTTCATTTTAAATCCGACTAAAATAGTGTTCCTAACACAGATTGCATTTTGTTGTAAACAGACTACTTGTTAACCTCACTGAAAAATATTTTGTGTCCAAACATGTGTTATTTAACTTGATTGTTTTAATATTCCAAATAACATATTACTTTGAAAAACATCTCCGTCTACCACTGGATCTGGTCTCAGGCTGGGATGCGGACCATTGAGAACAGTATAAACGATCTATTACTAGGCGTAGCTTACAGGAGAAATCCATCGTTTAACTGTAGGATGATCGACTTGGCGTTCTCCAACTGCTGTTTACACCCCCTAACACGTTAACAGGAGGATATACAAAGTTTGACACTTTCCTTGTAAGTGGGGAAGCACAAGTTATTTTCAGATGTAATGTCTTCAGTTTAAGCTCAATCTAGTCCTGCGTAGTGCAAATCACATTACTGTTTAAAGTGTTCTTAAATTGTTTTAACATTAGCAGTGATCCATTTGAAATTTGCTTAATGATTTAAACAACTGAACTTATTGTCAGCTCGGTGCTGAGAAAACACTCCTCAAAACTCCTGGTGGATACGAGACCAATCCCTTCAAAACATGTTTCACTGTAGAAATGATCCTTGCAAATATAGTCTTATCTTTTATTGGCAGACCGTCACCCCCAGCTGGCAAGCTCTACTTCATATGATACAATGACTGGGCAACAATGAGGTGTTCCATTAACAATACAAACTAACTTGAGACAGCCAAGTCGTTAAAGCATACCTTAAGTTTGTCATGAGATACAAAAGCAAGTTTTGGCATTTTTGCATTGCCTGCCTCATCAAACAAGCTCGAGCCACAGCACACAGCGCTGCTGCAAAACGGGACATTCAGAGGTGGATTTTAAAGCGACTGAATCAATCTATCTGAGACTACTTTTGAAGAAATTGAAAACATGCCTCTCTGGAAATATTGCTATTTAATTAAAAAAAATGTTTTGAATTTGCAAATGGCAAACTACATTTAACTTGTGTTAATTGAGAATAAAAATAAATGGCTTGAAGTTTGCTTTCATTTCTAACATGTTTATAATGAAATATCGGTTCTTGTGTTTTACCAATCATTGTACTGTATACTAGCTACTGTTGCATGTCCATGATTTTGTTCCTCAACTTCCCATATGGTCTAGCGGTTAGGATTCCTGGTTTTCACAATGGTGGGTTCCAATCCCTTTTTGGTCAGTTTCTTTGTTTTGTCATTTTTTTTATTCTTCTGTGGTCATGTAATGTGTCTTCAATATGATAATAAAGCTACAGTTACTCGAAATATCTCTATATATATATATATATATATATATATATATATATATATATATATATATATATATACAGAATGATGCAAATGTAACTGACTCTATTCATTTCCCATCGCGTGGAACCATCGCGGTTTGTTTTTAAATTATATTAATCCCTGGTCAAGACAAAGTCTCTCTGGGGTGGGCCGATCATTAGATTGCGGATGTAAGGTCTCCGGTCCCATCATAGAAGCAAGATAGTTTATTCACAAATAAATACATACACTTTTATTTATGTTTCTTTTTTTGGTAAATTAACACATTATTGCATTCTGTCATTCGCTGTGCACTCTAGCATTGCATCACAAACAAACAGTACACCAGGACTTCGTGGCGCAACGGTAGCGCGTCTGACTCCAGATCAAAGTTTGCGTGTTCAAATCACGTCGAGGTCAAAACGTTCTTTATATCTATTCCACTCTATTTCATTTTTAGCGTGTTTGGATTTGAATGTCTCCGGACATTTATTTATACAATTTAGCCCACACAACATATTGATTATATAGCGACAAACAAATTATTTCCTGGGGTGGGGCAGTTCAGTTTCAATCAAGTTCCAGTCTCTCTGCCATTATCTTGCGCTGCTGTGTTTGGTCAGGTAAAGGGCGTGACCAGGCGGTATGGGCAATCCGTTAGGTAGCTTGCATGTCAATCTCTCCTTCTTTTCTATTTATACCCCAGCACTGCTTCCGTCCCTTCGTCTGTGTTTGTTTTTTGTTGTTTTTTTCTCTTTTCACTGCAGGTCATTTCTCTGCTCAAGCTGGTAGACAGTATCAGCTATTTTCCTACCTGCTCAGGTGATTCTTTTCATCATTCAGCTTTTGTATTTTTTGCAGGAGCTCCATCGTTAGTCTTTTCTGCTCCATCCAGTCTCCAAGCGCAGCTGGCGCCGTTCAAAGCGCGGCGTCATTCTCAACTTGCTCTGCGTTTTCATCAGAAAGACTGTTCCGGCGTCACCGCTGCACTGCAACTCTTTCACACCGGCGCCTCACAGACCATGGTTACCACGGCAACGCCTCATCCAGTGACTACTGGGGTGGTAAGTTGCCATGGCGACCAGGCAGCTTTAACAGGCAATGCGGTCTGTGCCTCACTACTGCAATCTTCTGGCTCCTGCTGCTGCGCTTTTTGCAACATGAGGCTTCAACTTGTGAATTATGACATCTAAATACTGCAGGCTCCTCTTCTAGACCTCGTTAACTTACTTATATCATCACGAACTGTTCTAAAGCAAATGTTTTATCCATAGACAAGGATTTTAATCGCAATAACCAAATATATGCTACCCTGCTTCACTGAAGACAATAGTTTCAATTCCAATCACAACCTCTAGATGGAAGCATAACACCACAAACTACATAATTTAAGCTGATTTGCTATTGCTGCGAATCTCACACACTCCAAACTTTCTATCAATTCCTGCAGTTTGTTGTCACTCCGCGGGATTCTCAGTACCCTCCTGCCTCAACCTCTTTTGCTACATTATATTAACTTGAATTTTTAAAATCCAAACCCCTCCCCTTGAGGACCTCGTCATGAAGCCAAGCTTATCAGCTTTCTGAGATGTTAAGAATCCACCGTCACATTAATTTTCCAGTTTCCCTGCATCACGTCATTCCTGCAACCTTCTTGTTCCCGGATTTGCACTTCTTCATTTGCCCCCGAACTTCATCAAGGCACTTAATACAACTTTCATAGTCTATTTCATTCAATTTGAGCTTCCATGCACATACGGAAACTATGTCCTACGATTATCAACATTTACACCGCAATAGACAATACACTCTTAGACTGCTCCTGATCAAATCAATAGGTTTTGCAGCAGCCTCCGAGCAACGCATTCTCATCCTCTCAGGTTCTGCAGCGGCCTCAGATCTATGCATTCTTCATCTCTGCCCAAAGGCAGCCCCATCACCGACATCATCTTAAACGCCTTAACTCTCAAATACCAATTTCCACTGCATTCAGCAGCTCTGCTCTCTACAGCAAGCCACTGCACACTACTGACAGCATTCCATTGTTTACACCCTCAGATCTCTGCCCGTTCAGCAGATCTTGCTTCTACTGTTAATATCACCTCATTACAGCAAATCTTGGCTCCCTCTTCAGATCTGTTCCTATTGCAGCATACAAAGTTGCTTTAGTTTACTGTTCACATCTGCAACTGCTCTCCTCCAGAGCTTCCAACGCTCCACCGTTCCCCCAATACCTGGATCTAAATATATATATATATATATATATATATATATACACGGCACACTTGATTTCCTCAGCAATTTAGCCTCTTGTCCGCTCATCCTCTCAGATTCTACAAGCTTTAATACACGGTACGAGACTGGAAATCTGTTTGATTTATGATTTAAGGAGTTCCACTATTAGGAGAATGACTGACTGGAGTTGTGAAACCCAAACCTCTGATTACAAGTTCACCTTTTCCAGTCCAAACAGACATTATTTATTGCTTAGCAGACATGATGGTAGCAAACCGATCGATCCCATATTAACTAACACAGGATGGTCGGCATAGCCACACCCTCTGCTGTTCAACTACATACAACACTCTCCAGCCTTCTGCAATCTGCTCATCACTACATGGCCACACCCTTAGCCCTAGCGACCAAATCTTCATTTACCACTGGATGGAAAACATTTACAACTTTCTGCACTCAAATCAAAA
>CM072693.1:2807754-2838050 GCA_036884735.1 Huso huso | reverse complement strand
TATCATCTTAAACACCTTAACTCTCAAATACCAATTTCCACAGCATTCAGCAGCTCTGCTCTGTACAGCAAGCCACTGCACACTACTGACAGCATTCCATCGTTTACTCCCTCAGATCTCTGCCCGTTCAGCAGATCTTGCCTCTACTGTTAATATCACCTCATTACAGCAAATCTCAGCTCCCTCTTCAGATCTGTTCCTATTGCAGCATACAAAGTTGCTTTAGTTTACTGTTCAAATCTGCAACTGCTCTCCTCCAGAGCTTCCAACGCTCCACCTTTCCCCCAATACCTGGATCTAAATATATATATATATATATATATATATACACGGAGAGCTTGACTTCCTCAGCAATTTAGTCATATGTCCGCTCATCCTCTCAGATTCTACAAGCTTTAATACACGGTATGAGACTGGAAATCTGCTTTGATTTATGATTTAAGGAGTTCCACTATTAGGAGAATGACTGACTGGAGTTGTGAAACCCAAACCTCTGATTACAAGTTCACCTTTTCCAGTCCAAACAGACATTATTTATTGCTTAGCAGACATGATGGTAGCAAACCGATCGATCCCGTATTAACTAACACAGGATGGTCGGCATAGCCACACCCTCTGCTGTTCAACTACATACAACACTCTCCAACCCTCTGCAATCTGCTCATCGCTACATGGCCACACCCTTAGCCCTAGCGACCAAATCTTCATTGACCACTGGATGGAAAACATTTACAACTTTCTGCACTCAAATCAAAATACATCCCATTCCGATTTAATGAACAGCGGATTCTAGCCTCCATCACCCATGCAAGGGATTCTCTTCACTTAGCCCCCACTACCGTTAAAGCCTACATCTCTGGAATTCAGTATTTCTGCCGCCTCGTCTCCATCCCTTCTCCAACACTCCTGTCCATCCCATCAGTTTGCTGACACTCAGAGATCCTCCTCAAGAGCCCCCCCCTGCTGCTCCCTCCTGGCTCCCTATATCAATAGACATCCTTCACTCTTTAATCTCTACCCTCAGAAAAGGCTGCTCTGTCTATTCAATGACCTGACCATGGAAGTACTATGTCTAACTGCTCTTGTGAAGCACTTCCTCTGCAGGACTCCTGAAGGAACAGAGTGCACCCTGTGAACTTATCATGACAGCATCAGTGATTTACCAGTGGGAAAAAAGGCAACAGGACATCAAGGGGAATACAATGAATAGACTTGGAGTGTTAAGCCATTTCAACCATGAGGTCTTGTGAACCATTCCGTGCACACAGATACTGGACTTTGGCCAGCTGTAGTAATTTTACTACAGAATACTACAGGTTGCAGTAAAAAAAAAAAAACATGCCGTTAAACATTGTATTTTCTCAAATGACAAATTAATAGCTCAGTTTGTTTAGAGTGAAAGAGACTTCCACTAATCAGCCCGGCTAGCTCAGTTCGTAGAGCATGAGACTCTTGATTTCAGGGTTGTGGGTTCGAGCTCCACGTTGGGCGTCCTTTTTAAATACAAATTGAAGATGTTTCTTCAATTTACAAAACAGATATTTATTTCAACTGAAAAACGAACTTGCTTCATGGCTGCTGCTACAGCACTCGAGCAGGTAGTGCCTATCGTGAGCGGACATAGCAGATAACAAGATCTACAAAATATCACATGCCAAGAAAAAAATATGATAATAATGTTCGTTTTAATAATACCATTTTACTCCAGATGGGATTTGAAGCCATGATCTCTGGTTTAGGAGGCCAGTGCTTAATCCATTAGGCCACTAGGGTTGCAATGGATAGCATTTTTGGTAGTACTAAAGAAAGTGGGAACAATAGTATTGTGGTTTACTACATAATGTCCCACCCATCGTTGGTGTTCAAACAAAGCAGAGTGTTACATTGGGAAAGGGCCGTACCTGTCAGTAAGTATTTTAAATTCATGTGGGAAGGTTTAAGATTGTGAAGAAGTTTAAATATGCTGCGTATTTGCGCATTGGGAACCTTGCATAATGACGTTTTTATTAATGCCACTTTCTCACGGACAGTAGTCAGGGTGATGATACAAGACCAGAGCCAATAAACCTGTTATCTGCTTGTCCTTTCACTACCATATTCTATCGTGCTTGCTCAGAATACGGCGTGAATCCTGAAAACATCTTGTTAATATTTAAACAAAGCCAGCAGTCACTTTATTGATCACCCTGTGGATTGGAATACAGATGATTGTGTTAAAGATGTTAATAGGCTTTCAATGTACACGTTTTAGAGCTCAGCGTTTGTTGAGGCAGTTCAAGCGCTGCACTTTCAGGCAGCCAGTTCCAGTGTTTGCCTTTTGGACTTACTCTGGAAGGAATACAAAAAAAAAAAAAAAAATTTGTTGAGAACCGCATTTGGGAGAAAACTTAACAGTTTGAAACACATTTGTAAAGGCATCGGATTCTATTATGGTGTTGCCGAGCTGTTGAACGTTTCTTATAACGTTTGTATCTCATTTCGGAGAGCGTTAGACTGGAAATGTAAAGGTCTTTGGTTCGATCCCGAATTTTGGCAAACAAGAAGACGGTTTTTGTTTTGTATTATTTTGAAATAAAAAACAGAGCACATTTTTTTCTTCAGTGTAATTGGAAGAAATAAGAAATTATCAGAGTGCCATTTTCTAATGTGATTAAGAAATGCAAAAAGCGTCGTCCCCTCACATTTAAAATCCTGCACAGGTTGGGTGCCTCTCAACTCAGATTAAGGTTGATACTGTATAAATGCAGAACCAATCTTTCCAGATGGATGAGACCATTCATTTTTAAATACATGTAATTCGATTTTTGTATTGGTATTATTTGTATTGAGGCAGGGAGGCTGCAGTTATTTCTAAGCGACAATGAATCTGGAATAACATTCTTAGGGTTCGTGTCATACGACTTTGTCTCATCAAAGCTGTTTCTGGTGACGTGCAGTGGATTATATTTGGAATCTTTGGTTGTCGTTCAGTATTTTCTCAAATAAGATGACAAAGTAATAGCTCAGTTGGTTAGAGTGAAAGAAAGTTCCACCAGTCATTCCGGCTAGCTCAGTGGGCGTCTTTTTTAAATACAAATTGTAGATGTTTCTTCGAGGCAACAGAGCAATGTCTGATTCTGTTCACATTTTGTACAGTACTGCAACAAAATTACTTATTGGTCATTGTCATAGCAATTGCTATTGTAAAATGTGTGCATCGTTTATAGCTATAACGATATTGAAATAAATAATCTTACTTTTTTGGGTTGACTTCAATCCGTTTCTTTTTTACACTTGTCATTACATCATTCATGGAGAAACAGTTGGTATGTGCGTAATAAACCCAATCGGGCCTTGATACGAGAACCGTAGTCTGTGCTGAAATAAATAATGCAGTTTTCTACAATAACAACCGCAGAGACCAAAACTTCAAACAACAGACGTGTTTCGACTCAAAAGAGCCGTCCTCAGTGTTTAAAAGAAACAAAGCAAACCCAGCCCTTAATATCATTATTACCAATTAGTGAACATGATTAAACACAGGTTTGTTAAGCAGACAATTCATTATCACAGACATACACTTCATCAAGTAAAGTTTTCAATCAGATATCCCAACATCAATGATTGGCAAATAAGTTACAATTTGTAAACCAAACAAACCTTAATAGTTATTAATCAATTGATGAAGATGATTAGATACAGGGATTGTTAAACAGCCAGCTCATTACCACAAACATACACTTAATGAAGTGAAATTTACAATGAATTATCTAACCATCAACGATCTGCAAATTGAAACAAGAAACAAACCCCACCCTTAATATAGTTCTTTAAATTGCACAATGGTGAATTAACAATGTGTTTGTGTGCGTACTCCATGTTTTCACACTATCAACACTTTTCTGAGCATCAACGCACCAAATACAAATGAATGAAATGCTTGAACTTTCAGCGTGAGGTTTAAATTTTGTAGCAGTTAAGAACCACTGCTCTGGATTAAAGAGCATCATTTTATTACTCTCATCTCTTCCTCTTGTGGTCACAGAGTGTAGTGCAGTCTGTGCTGCTAAATGTTCTATGTTGTGGATAACTAATCAGCACTAGTTGGTGTGGTCCTTCCTTTGTTTAACAAAAGCTCTATTTCATAATCCCATGATTAGTACTCACATTAATTAAAAAAAAGCCTTCAGTAGGCTTACACAGTTCTTGTGTAATAACCTTATTACTGTGTTATTACATTATAAAAAAAGGAGGGCTTTTCTGGCTTTCTCTTTTGTCAGTGTAAATATTTGCAGTCTGTGTTGTGTGTCAGGCAGGATTGTGTATGATGGTTTGGTTTGATTTACTTAATTTTATGTTAAGTTGAGGATCGGTTTCTATCCCTCACTGCCAGGGGTGGAATCAAGGGGAAATTAATCCCAAGTGTGGAGATATTAGAGTCAGTGTTTCCAAGCATGCATCACTGACCACACTGTAGTGTTTAGATGACTGGGTGTGAGGAGCCTTGTGTTAACAATGGGAGAACTGGGCTGACTGGGGAGGTAACTGCTGGCTATTTCCATTGTCTTATTACTGTGTTATTACATTATGGACAGCAGTGGTGCTCTGGCTCCCTCTTGTGGTCAGTGTGAATGATGGCAGTATGTGCAGCTTGGCCAGGCACTGATGCCTGTTTCCAGGCTAAACAAACACAGAGAGGGATTCAATCAAACACTAAGTTCACAGTTTAATAGAAGAGTGGATTAGTTCTATTTGTGTATGTGTTCTAAGCGCTGCACTTCTGTTTCAATAAGTGTCACAGACAGTTCTATGAGATCTGAGCTGTGAACACAGGTGGCACTTGATAGGGTTGGGTGACTCACAGTACAGTTAGATTGTCCTTCCTGTAGTTTTATGTTTACCCTCTCAGTGCTTTCCTGCTCTCTAGGAGGGGCATTAGAAATCTGCCTGTTCAGAATGAACTGGCCCATAAGTGTTGAGACATGTGTGCCAGGGAGCTGCTGCACACATAAGGAATGAAGGAGACCAGGTGGGTAACAAGGATGACACAGGAGGCAAGACAATGAAGAATAAACTGCCTTCAATAACGCTGATGTGCTGCTCCTTAATAAAAAATAAGAATTCACTCAGAAATGTATGAATTCATCATTTATTTATTTTTATTTCAATTTAGACACATTATTTTTTTATTATAATAAATTATAATCTGAGGTATATCAATCTAGTATTAACATGTTTTTTTCAGTAATTAAGAATAAAGTGTAAAATTCTATTTCATAAGAAGAAATGGTTTGTTCATTGTAATTAACAGTAATTTGTGTCTTGATTTTCATCTTAACAATATGTTCAAGTTCGATGTTATTCATTTATGTATTAATATTAGTTTTGAAAATACATTAAAACACATCAGATTGACACAATGAAAAATATCCAGCTGGACTCCACAGAGTCAGACAGTGTAACTACACATCACTGCAATACTGGGCTTTGCTGTTTGCTGGACTTCTTTTTTAATATGTTGTCCAGCGGATCATAAATAAATCAATCTCAATATGCATACAGTTCAATTGTTTTAAAAAATAATCATCATTCTGCTTGTATATAGAATGTGTTGCTGATGAAGTGGAATCATTAAAAGAGTAAAATGAAAAAAAGGAAATAATACAATTTGAAGTGAAATATGCAATTTATTTATATATATACATTTACTGAAAGAGAAGCAAAATGTTTGGTTTACTTTATTTTCAAGTTGTATTTAAGTATCAGAAAATGAACAATGTTCACCTGCAGTCCTGCTGAGGGAGGTTTTTGTACGGGTGTGTATCACTGTGTGAACACATTTCTACTGCTGGGGATGTGTTCACTCTGACAGTAGTAATCTCCTGCATCTTCAGCCTGGACTCCACTGATGGTCAGAGTGAAGTCAGTCCCAGATCCACTGCCACTGAAACGAGTTGGGATCCCAGACTCAAGGGTACTTGCCAAGTAGATCAGGAGTTTGGGAGCTTCTCCAGGTTTCTGTTGGTACCAGGCTAGGTAGTTGTTACTGTACACTGCGCTGCTGACTTTACAGCTCAGAGCGACTGTGTCTCCTGGGAGAACAGATTTCACTGCTGGAGTCTGAGTCACAGTATACTGTCCACTGGATTCTGAAAATAATAAATAATAATATAGAAAATTAGAATAAATTACTGAATTAAATAATGAAAACTCATTACATTTCAGCACATTTAATTTCATCTTTTAATTTCCCTGTTTTACTTTGTATTAAGAATTGTCCCAGAAACAGATATTTCTTTAAACATGTTTTCTAAATGATTCTTACCCTGAGTGCAGATGACAAGTGCCCAGATGAAGATGCTGATAAAAGTCATTGTTGTTGTGGATTCTGTTACCATGAAGGACAGCTCTCAATCATGAAGTGTTAAACTCACAGGGCTATAAACACTCCCAGAGCACTGAAGCATGTGCTGCCAATGCAAAGTGTCTTTTCTATGCAAATTGTCTTCCTTGGCACAGCAGCCACTTGTAGCCAAGCAGTGGTGTAAACACAGGCTTGGTGCTGTGTTCTGACAGAGCAAGATTAGCAGTTTAGCATGAACACTCCCAGGACAGCAGGACTAGACAAAGAACAGCTTTAATAGGAGCATATGAGGAGAGCCAATCAGCGAGCCCTTATTCCACTCAACACAGCTGCAATGGGTCAAGTGTGGAGTGTGTGTTTAAAGCAGTACTTGCACTGTGTGTTCAGACAGAGCAAGATTATTAACTGCCCTGGCATTAACACTCCCAGGACAGTGGGACTATACAATAGAGCCCAGCTATTAAGAGTAGCATTGGAACCTGATTAGCACAGTCCTTAATGCACTCATTAAAGTGTAATGCAGCAGTACTGCTTATTAAACAGCAGCACCGCCATGATTGAAGTGCAGTGAAGTTCTCACTGGCTTCAGTAACACTAGAAGACACTAAGCCTGCTGTAGTAGAGATTGCCAGTCCTTGTTTGGTTCTGTGTTGAGTGGCTCTTGCGATGCTGTGGTAGTTCATTCACAATGTCAAACACTCCATCAGAAAGCCTTCAGGAACAGTAGAAGACACTGTGTCTGGAGTCCAAACTGTTCCTTCTAGTGTTACTGAAGAGCTCTCACTGGCACTGAGGGCAGCACTACTGCCCCACTGGAACCGTTTGGGATGGGAAGGGTCAGAATGGCAGGAGAAACAGGATTGCACTGGGATTCCTGTCAGTCTGTGGTCCTGCTATAATAACTTATTACTGTGTTATTACATTATAACTAGATGGTAACTTTACAAGTAAAATTGTGGGGCTTGCTTTATTGGGAAAGTGGTCAAAGTAGCTGATTTGTGTCAAAAGTCACATTGTTTACTAATTGTCTCATGCTTAGAATGTGCTAAAATTTGAAATTTCTCAAAGTTCTATGACAGTTAATTCAACAGTGAAAGAAGTTGGTGTGGTTACTAAAACAGCTGTACCTCTTGATTGGTAGACGCCATTCCTGTTTTGATTTCATATTTGAATAGCTGAGAAGTAGAGGAAGATTTCATTTGCTCTAAGTATTTGTCTAGCTTGTTGGGAAAGTGGTCATAATTTCAGTTGTTTATAAAAGGTTAGAAAATTTAGTTGATGTGGTTACTAAAACAGCTGTACCTCTTGATTGGTAAAAAGTTATTTCTGTTTTGATTTCAGATTAGAAGTAGAGGAAGATTCCATATGCTCTAAATTTTTGTCTTACTTGTTGGGAAAGTGGTCAAAGTACCTGATTTGAGTCAAAAGTTACATCGTTTACAGTAAATAGAATGTTGGAAGTCTGGGAGTTTTTAAACAATGGGGAGCTTTAGAATGTTGAAAAAAGTCAGAATAAAGTGAATGAAGATGGACAAAAAAGGACAAAAAGCTTAATAGTTTAACAAGAATAAAATATATCAAAAAGTTGTATACAAGCACACTATTGCAGACCGGTCTACACATTTTAAAGTTTGAACGGCATTTGTAGTTTAAATGGTGTAAGAGGAGTAGCGTGCCAAAGAATAAGAAGAAGAAGAAGAAGAAGAAGAAGAAGAAGAAGAAGAAGAAGAAGAAGAAGAAGAAGAAGAAGAAGAAGAAGCAGTATGTTGAAAATTTAAATTGGGGACTCTTGCTTCACAAGCCCCACTAAAAAGGAAGGCTGTTCTGGCTTTCTCTTGTGGTCAGTGTAAATATTTGCAGTCTGTGTTGTGTGTCAGGCAGGATTGTGTCTGACAGTTTGATTTAATCTGTTTAAAATGAAGTCAAAGTCTAAAAGAGTTTAATGTTAAATTGAGGATCTGTTTCTATCCCTCACTGCCAGGGGTGGAATCAAGGAGAAATGAATCCGAAGTATGGAAATATTAGAGTCAGTGTCATTTTATTACTCTCTCTCTCCCCCCTTGTGGTCACAGAGTGTAGTGCAGTCTGTGCTGCTGGGCTGTGGAATTACTCTCTCCCTCTTGTGGGCACAGAGTGTAGTGCAGTCTGTGCTGCTGGGCTGTGGAATTGCAACAGAAATCCCTTCCCATGCTGGTGGAATGACATGCTGTAACCTTTATGCTGACACACACTGATGTGAGTCTGCAGGAATAACTGGGGTGTGGGACAGACAGCTTACAGCAACTCTCAGAGAGGAGAGCAAGGGGAGAATCATTGTGTTTAAAATGCTGGCCTGCTAAAGGGACATTTTAACATTCTTTAATATTCACTGACAGGGGTGGAAGTTGCAGATGTTGAGATATTAGAGTCAGTGTTTCCCAGCATGCATCACTGTGAGCAGCTCCTTCCTCCAGACACAGACCACACTGTAGTGTTTAGATGACTGGGTGTGAGGAGCCTTGTGTTAACAATGGGAGAACTGGGCTGACTGGGGAGGTAACTGCTGCCTATTTCAATTGTCTTATTACTGTACTGTTATCACAGTATGGACAGCAGTTGTGCTCTGGCTCCCTCTTTTGGTCAGTATTAATATCAGGATTGTGTCTCTTGTAGATCCAATGAATGGAAGCTATAGTGCTGCTGACAGTAGTAATCTCCTGCATCTTCAGCCTGGACTCCACTGATGGTCAGCATGAAGTTTGTTCTTGAGCTGCTGTCAGTGAATGGAGCTGGAGCTCAGAGACTCAGCTATTCAGTGAAGAGAAGAGGAGTTTTAGGAGCTCCTCCGGGTTTCTGCAGATACCAGGCTAGACTGCTGGTAAACCAGAGCTACTGGATCTGCAGTTCAGAGTGACACTCCCTCCTATAGAGACAGACTCCACTGTGGGACTGTGAGTCAGGACAATCTGACCGCTGGATTCTGAAAATAAAAACACAGAACATCAACCCACCGAGTCAACAGCCTCGTCCATTAACTGCATTCCACTGTGTGCTGAGGAAGCGCTGATATTAATAATAATTCATAATAATGAGGATTTCTTACCATGAGCAAAGAGTGCCAGTGTGCAGAGGAGGAGCCCCAGTGAAGCCATGTTCTCTGTGTGTCTCAGTGACTGTGAAAAGGCTGAACTGTCAGCTTTAAAAACCCTGAGCAACGGAGCAGTGCAGTTATTCTAGCTGTTGTGTAGAGCAGTGAGGCAGGCACAGGTATGCAAAGCACCTTCCTTTATACAAATCCTGTCCCAGGCAGTTAGATGAGATCTGAGCCGTGAGCACCAGTGGGGCTTCATAGGGTTGGGCCACTTTTACTGTTTTCTTCTATTTTTACCCCAGTCAAAGCTCTCAGTATATCACTGCTGTCTAATCTGTGTGTCTGTCTAAACTGACAATAATGTTTCTGTTTGTGTCATTATTTCAATCCTATTGAGAATTAAAGGGTATGTAGTGCCCTACCCCTAACCCTAGTGTTATACCTTCCCATGTGTTGCTGCTGCTGTACAAGTAATGGACCTGTCATTTTTCTTTTCATTGTTCTCATTTTGACAGCTTCTTACTCTTCTAAATGGAATATCTACTTCACTGCCTTTCACAGGCCTTTCCAAGATGTACCTTGAACTGCTATGAGTGTATTTTCATGATTTCAATCATGCTAATATTTAACAAGCCAGGGGAAAAGGTAGAAAACTCATGTATTGATTTTTTTATTGATTGATTGATTGATGTGTGTGAAAGGGCGCACTTAGTGACTGATCACACTCCATTGCCATGGCAATCCCAGCTCACTGAGAAACACATGGCTCTTGTATTGACATGTTGTTTTGAGAAAGATTGGAACAAACCAGCTTTCTTTCATTTGGAATGAGACTGAATTAGTGGGGAGTCTGTGATGTAGGGAAATCAAGTGAATATTATGAATGTGTTCAAAATATACATGACATGTGACAGTGATATGAATGAAGAATTGTACATTTCAGTAAATACATTTTTATTTGTATTCACATTTCACCTATTATATACACACACATAATCAGTGATCAGAATATTCTCTCGTCTAAAACGGCATCAATGTCAATATCTTAACTGTCAAGAGGATGTATGCGGCCTCGCAAGATATGCTGACACTGAAAAACTCTGTTAAAATCAGCATGAAAGAGAAGCAGCAACAGCTGCCGAAAATCTGGAAATGTGATTCTACGAATAGATTACACCCACTCAAAGGTATGGATACATTTTAAACAACAACTAAGCCTTGTGTTAGAACTATCTTACCTGGTGCTACTAGTGTCAATGTAGTAATGTGTCAAATTAAAGTTAGTAAGACTTACGCTATAACTAAGCTGAGTAAGAACTTACACACAGCTGGTGCAACCCAGCCCAGGATTCATGGACATCTTCACATGAGAATCAGATATGAAAAACATGAGTTACATTTTTACAATTCTTGGAATAACTGAATGATTTTTCAGAATTTAGAATAGATGGTATCATCGCTACATTACTAGATGACCTTGTAGTCACAACAAAAGCAGTTTGTTTAAATAGACTAATATTGAATCCATACCTACATGTAACTGTGTGTTGTTATTGAGCTAAGTGTGTTTGTGTGCAGTTGAGCTCCTCCACAGGCTGGGTCCCGTTTCATTGCCTTCACCCTCAGCACCTGCAGTAGGTCCCAGCTGCAGCAGTGCAGTCGCTGTGCAGTCCTGCTGAGGGAGGTTTTTGTATGGGTGTGTAGCACTGTGTGAACACAGCACCACTGTGTCCACTCTGACAGTAGTAATCTCCTGCATCTTCAGCCTGGACTCCACTGATGGTCAGAGTGAAGTCAGTCCCAGATCCACTGCCACTGAAACGAGTTGGGATCCCAGACTGAAGGGTACTTGCAGCATAGATCAGGAGTTTGGGAGCTTCTCCAGGTTTCTGTTGGTACCAGGCTAGACAGGGTTTACTGCTGCAAGTGGCCACTGCGCTGCTAACTTTACAACTCAGAGCGACTGTGTCTCCTGGGAGAAAGGATTTCACTGCTGGAGTCTGAGTCACAGTATACTGTCCACTGGATTCTGAAATATATAAATAACCATAAAGAAAAAATAGTAAATGATTGAATTAATTATGAAAACACATTAAATGGCAAGACTTTTTGTTTTTTTTGCCTGTTTTACTTTTGACACTTTTGTAAATTATCTAACAAACAGATATTTTATGTAAATGCATTTTTCTAAATGATTCTTACCCTGAGTGCAGATGACAAGTGCCCAGATGAAGATGCTGATAAAAGTCATTGTTGTTGTGGATTCTGTTGCCATGAAGGGCAGCTCTCAATCATGAAGTGTTAAACTCACAGGGCTATAAACACTCCCAGAGCACTGAAGCATGTGTTGCCAATGCAAAGTGTCTTTTCTGTGCAAATTGTCTTCCTTGGCACAGCAGCCACTTGTAGCCAAGCAGTGGTGTAAACACAGGCTTGGTGCTGTGTGTTCTGACAGAGCAAGATTAACAGTTTAGCATGAACACTCCCAGGACAGCAGGACTAGACAAAGAACAGCTTTAATAGGAGCATATGAGGAGAGCCAATCTGCCGAGACCTTATTCCACTCAACACAGCTGGAATGGAGTCAAGTGTGGAGTGTGTGTTTAAAGCAGTACTTGCACTGTGTGTTCAGACAGAGCAAGATTAGTAAGTGCCCTGGCATTAACACTCCCAGGACAGTGGGACTATACAATAGAGCCCAGCTATTAAGAGTAGCATTGGAACCTGATTAGCACAGTCCTTAATGCACTCATTAAAGTGTAATGCAGCAGTACTGCTTATTAAACAGCAGCACCGTCATGATTGAAGTGCAGTGAAGTTCTCACTGGCTTCAGTAACACTAGAAGACACTAAGCCTGCTGTAGTAGAGATTGCCAGTCCTTGTTTGGTTCTGTGTTGAGTGGCTCTTGCGATGCTGTAGGTAGTTCATCCACAATGTCAAACACTCCATCAGAAAGCCTTCAGGAACAGTAGAAGACACTGTGTCTGGAGTCCAAACTGTTCCTTCTAGTGTTACTGAAGAGCTCTCACTGGCACTGAGGGCAGCACTACTGCCCCACTGGCACCTTTGGGATGGGAAGGGTCAGAATGGAGGAGAAACATGACGGCACTGGGATTCCTGTCAGTCTGGGGATCTGCTGTAATAATCTGTCTTATTACTGTGTTATTACATTATAAAAAGTAGGGCTGTTCTGGCTTTCTCTTTTGGTCAGTGTAAATATTTGCAGTCTGTGTTGTGTGTCAGGTAAGATGGTGTCTGAAGGTTTCATTTACTTTATTTAAAATGAAGTGAAAGCCTAAAAGAGATTCATGTTAAATTGAGGATCTGTTTCTATCCCTCACTGCCAGGGGTGGAATCAAGAGGAAATGAATCCCAAGTGTGGAGATATGAGAGTCAGCGAGACATTTTATTACTCTCTCTCCCTCTTGTGGTCACAGAGTATACTGCAGTCTGTGCTGCTGGCTGTGGAATTACTCTCTCTCTCTCTCTCTCTCCCTCTTGTGGTCACAGAGTGTAGTGCAGTCTGTGTAGCTGACTGAGGAATTACTCTCTCTCTCTCCCTCCCTCTTGTGGTCACAGAGTGTAGTGCAGTCTGTGCTGCTGGGCTGTGGAATTGCAACAGAAATCCCTTCCCATGCGGGTGGAATGATATGCTGTAACCTCTATGCTGACACACACTGATGTGAGACTGCAGGAATAACTGGGGTGTGGGACAGACAGCTTACAGCAACTCTCAGAGAGGAGAGCAAGGGGAGAATCATTGTGTTTAAAATGCTGGCCTGCTAAAGGGACATTTTAACATTCTTTAATATTCACTGGCAGGGGTTGAAGCTGCAGATGTTGAGATATTAGAGTCAGTGTTTCCCAGCATGCATCACTGTGAGCAGCTCCTTCCTCCAGACACAGACCACACTGTAGTGATTAGATGACTGGGTGTGAGGAGGCTTGTGTTAACAATGGGAGAACTGGGCTGACTGAGGAGGTAACTGCTGCCTATATCAATTGCCTTATTACACTGTTATTACATTATGAAAAGCAGTGGTGCTCTGGCTCCCTCTTGTGGTCAGTATTAATATCTGCAGAATGTTTCTCGAGGTTAAATTAATGAGTGCACTTTATTCACTTGAACACAGAGCAGCTCCTGTGTTAGCTGTCACTGAATCTCTTTATTCCATGATTTGCTGTATTGAGCTGGAGGCTCAGAGAGTGTTTCCTCTTTCCTATCAGCTGTGTGTTTTGTGTTTAAACCTCAGAGCACTCTGGATATTTACTGACACCCTCCTCCCCTTTCCCAACTTGCTTTTTGCTCTTTCTTTTTGCATTAGGACTCTATAGAGTCCTTTTATGTAACTGTAACACCCGCTAAGCAGGTCTTATGCAGAATTGAAATACATAATCACATTTGGAGTCGGTCTACGCCACATTTGTGCATAAGACACTGGACAAATAAAACAGTTACTGGTTATTTTATTCTGAAAGCAAATCAAGGATGGGATCAGAACCACGGCCACTTTCAATTAAAAATAATTTATTTCATTGCAGATAAAAAGAAATGGAATGTTAGCAGCAGATTAATACACAGCAGTAAACGTTCAGCACCAGAAGCACACTAAAGTGCGCGGTGCAATAAATACCTGTGAAAAATGATTGATTTAACATTGCAATCATTACAAATAAATACAAATATATACAACGACCGCTCTGAAAACAACACACAACACAAAAGACAGCAGTGTGCACAGGCAGGGGATGTGGGACAGCTGCATGCATCATTTTCTGCTGCAGATCAATCTGTAACCCCATTCAACATCATCTCCTGCTTTACCAGACAAGGAGCAGACAAAAGCCTCACAAGACTTAACTATCTCCTTGCTTACAGTATATCACTCTGTTACCCCAGTCTGCTCGTTGACTGACAATGTCCTGTATGGTTAACAATGAAGTCAGAATGGTTTCTTCCTCTTTCAATGTGATGCATTGGTTGTATCAGCCTGTGAAAGCATGCATTCCACACAGAGCTTCACACTGATAGTGCCAAGTCCTTGCACATACAGCAGCTTCCACAGCTAAACATCTGGGGGTGTTGCTGTCAATGCTACACTTTATAGCAGGAAAACAAAACTGGTTAATTCACCATTGTGATATTTCAAACATTCTACATTTATTTCAAAACAGAGACCAAAACTTCAAACAACAGACGTGTTTCGACTCCAAACAGCCGTCCTCAGTGTTTAAAAGAAACAAAGCAAACCCAGCCCTTAATATCGTTATTACCAATTACTGAACATGATTAAGCACAGGTTTGTTAAGCAGACAATTCATTATCACAGACATACAGGCGTGGACTGGCCATTGGGAAGTGCGAGAGAATCCCCGGTGGGCCGGTCTGTTTGGACCTGCGTGGGCCGCTAGTCTATGTTTGATTTATAATTATTATTAATATGTTTTCCCCCATTACATGCTGAGAATTACACTGTTATTAGCGTGGCGGTCTAAGCTCTCAGCGCACTCATCACCACACCAGTCATCTCTTGGGTAGAACCAATATCCCAATATCTAAGGGTGTGAGGTGGCCACTCCCTGATTGGACTTGCCTGGATTTTCTTAGAACGGGATTGGTCAACCAGATTTCGTCTTTCGTTTGAATCTCTTGTATTGATAGTGGATGAGTGTCAGTGTAAAAATGGAGAGAAAAAGGTGAGGCAGAAAGATTAGAGACAAACGGCAACGGTCTCTCGAGGCAGATGCCGCGAAGTGCACAAAAATAACTGACATGTTCCGCAGGCTGGCTTGTAGTAGGGAGAGCGAGGGAGGTCAGGATGCCAGTGTTAATCAGCCGACTCAGCCTAGGGAGCCCACTGAAGAAGATGACGCTGTGGCAGGGTCAAGCACAGCAGGTACAAGCAGTAGCGTTTATGGTTGCATTAAAATAGATTAAAGACTCGGCTGCGCCTCATAATAAACGCGCCTTGGCTGTGATTATATACGACATATCACTGCCTCTCGTACCTTATTGCTTTTATAAAATGGCTACACCAATATTTGTAACGTTAGTCACTTTTTGAGATCTAGTCAGCGAGGTGTAATTATGCTAAACTCCGCTAGCAAATCGACTAGCCATCCTATGCTAGCTAGCTAGCTAGCTGGCTGACTAAAAAAAAACATTAGCTCAAACATTTCCCAGGTTGCGTCTCTCTCTCGCTCCACCATTTAGCTGGCTACCCCTGATATAAACTGAAACAAAATCATGGCAAACCAGGCTGATGGTGGTATTAGCCGATTTTATTTGTAAAACTATAGCATGACATGTCATTTGGCTATAGTATTGCTTCCTACTGGACACTTCATAGCGTAGATTTCACATTGAATGTATTGTATCACACTAACAAAATCCCAAATTTTAAAGCAATCGCTCACATGAATTTGATTGGGTTTGATACTTGGTCGATGTTGATTAGGTTGTTAAAGAAAGATATAATTTATGGAACAGTGAGAAGGCCTAACAGCAGCCTATGGTTGAATATAGCATGGCTGGATCGCTGACCAATCAGAGGGAGGACCGGGACTATCCGTTTATAAATCAAACAAGCTATGTCCTTGTGAGTATTCTTTCAAATTATAATAAAGTTTGCTAAAGATGTTAATTAAATTGATTGCTGTTGTTCTTTTATGCATATTAAAGCAGATGCAGCTGAGCTTGAGGAGCGAGAGAGGAGAGATGGATGCTGTTGCAGAGTCCAGTGCAGAGAGACAACAGCTAAGGAAAGAGAAGGAGAGAGAGAGAATATGCAGGCATTTGAAGTGATTGCAGGGGGTCAGCTGGTAGCTTTGATTACTTCACACACCCTCAGTCCAAAGAGCTGGACACATTTTGTTATCACCCTAACATAGTGGGACAGACTGAAGATGTCAGCTTGGGATAGATACAGGGTCAGAACAACAAGTGAGATGCCTGAGGAGGATGGAAACAGTGGAGCATGTGAAGAAGAGCTGGAGCTAGAAAACAAAACGTGCACTTCATGCAAAAACTGTGCCATGTGTTGCTATTTGATTCTATATCCGAACAATTTATTGACTGATGCCTATCATGTAATTGGTTTGGGCTACAAATTCCTCCTGACTTTGTCAGTAACCACTTGGAAGGGTTCATGCCAATGTATACAGAGAAAGAGATACTGATGGCCCTAGACAGTGATGGAGTTATTGACAGGATTGCAGAGAAGTGTGCACTGCTGTGACGTCTGCTGGCGACGTAAGGTAGGACAGTCTCGTTTACTTGTATTTGGGTGAAGTAGTTGACTGTATTTTGAGATATAATTAGGGGTTCTGAAACCCTATTGTAATTTTGGGTTGCTATTGGCGCTGAGTGCTGCTAATGGTTTCTAGAATTGCTAAATATGAGCCAATGTGTTCAGATTTTTTTTTTTATTAGGCCTATTGAGAGACCACAATCTGTGTGAGGTCACTGATGGTTTCTAGAATTGATAAATAAGATATGTGTTTATACTTTACTGTTTATTATTAGTTCTACTGAGGTTGGTATTGGTGTGCAGAGAATGATTTCTTTCTACGTGTTGCATTCACTGACCACAAAGCGGTGACAAACAGAGACGTGCAGAGACAAAGAATAATGAATAGAAACATATTTTGTAGAAAAAAAATCTATGATATTTTCAATAGGATAGCCTATTATTTCTGACTTCTAGATCATGAAGCCATGGTATGGCAACTGCCATAGCCTATACTTTTCCATACCTAAATCGCCCCTCATATGTTTGAAAACCTGGTAGTAGCTATAGCCTACAATGTACAAAGAAGTTTTACCCTAACAATTTAAAAATCTATTTTTTTTACCGATACTTCATCATGATGGCGCGCTGCTTGCGCTGACTTCATTATTATTTCGGTATGTTGATTTTGACATAAATGTGGGCCGGTGGACCCGAACTTCCCGGGCCGATTTTTGGTCCCAGTCCGCCCCTGCAGACATACACTTCATCAAGTAAAGTTTTCAATCAGATATCCCAACATCAATGATTGGCAAATAAGTTACAATTTGTAAACCAAACAAACCTTAATAGTTATTAATCAATTGATGAAGATGATTAGATACAGGTATTGTTAAACAGCCAGCTCATTACCACAAACATACACTTAATGAAGTGAAATTTACAATGAATTATCTAACCATCAACGATCTGCAAATTGAAACAAGAAACAAACCCCACCCTTAATATAGTTCTTTAAATTGCACAATGGTGAATTAACAATGTGTTTGTGTGCGTACTCCATGTTTACACACTATCAACACTTTTCTGAGCATCAACGCACCAAATACAAATGAATGAAATGCTTGAACTTTCAGCGTGAGGTTTAAATTTTGTAGCATTACTGATACACTTTATAGAAATAGATTTATATTCATATTTATTTCACTATATTTATTTATTTTATAGTTTCAATTAGAAAGAAATATTAAATTGCTTTGATGACATGTAAAAAATAAAAAAAAATCTTGTATATTAATATTGAACTACGTTAATATGTGTTTTAAACCATAGATTGCTTTAAAATGCAATAGAAATATGTTGGATTGTAATATATGCTATGTATGTATGTATGTATGTATGCATGTATATATTTATTTATTTCCTTTAAGAGGAGTAAAGTGTCTGATTTAGTTTATTTTCAGTTTGTGTTGAAGTACCAGAAAATTAACAATGTTCACCTTTATCTTTTTCCTTCCTGTAGATAAATCAAGAATTATATTTTTCATTTTCATTTGAAACTAAATTATGAAATATAAATCCAATGACAGCCTTTAGCCTCTACAATGTATTAGAATACATGAATAATCAAGATATTTACCAAATTGATCTTGTCTTTTATTTTGAGCCCTTGTTATTGAGCTCAGTGTGTTTGTGTGCAGTTGAGCTCCTCCACAGGCCGTGTCCCGTTTCATTGCCTTCACCCTCAGCACCTGCAGTAGGTCCCAGCTGCAGCAGTGCAGTCGCTGTGCAGTCCAGCTGAGGGAGGTTTTTGTACGGGTGTGTAGCACTGTGTGAACACACCACCACTGTGTAAACTCTGACAGTAGTAATCTCCTGCATCTTCAGCCTGGACTCCACTGATGGTCAGAGTGAAGTCAGTCCCAGATCCACTGCCACTGAAACGAGTTGGGATCCCAGACTCAAGGGTACTTGCCCTATAGATCAGGAGTTTGGGAGCTTCTCCAGGTTTCTGTTGATACCAGGCTAGACAGGGTTTACTGTAGCAAGTGCCCACTGCGCTGCTGACTTTACAGCTCAGAGCGACTGTGTCTCCTGGGAGAACAGATTTCACTGCTGGAGTCTGAGTCACAGTATACTGTCCACTGGATTCTGAAAATAATAAATAACAATGCAGAAACTTATAATAAATTATTTAATTAAATTATGAAAAGACATTAGATTTCAATTATTATTTTTTTCATTTTGCCCATTTTAATTTTAACACATATTGTCCAAAAATAGTTTTGTTTTATCTAAATGATTCTTACCCTGAGTGCAGATGACAAGTGCCCAGATGAAGATGCTGATAAAAGCCATTGTTGTTGTGGATTCTGTTGCCATGAAGGGCAGCTCTCAATCATGAAGTGTTAAACTCACAGGGCTATAAACACTCCCAGAGCACTGAAGCATGTGCTGCCAATGCAAAGTGTCTTTTTTCTATGCAAATTGTCTTCCTTGGCACAGCAGCCACTTGTAGCCAAGCAGTGCTCTTAAGTTTAAACTCATTTTCAGCTGATGCAGTTTTTCTGCTTTCAGAAAAAAACAGGAAAAAGTTATCTTTCAAGTAAAAAGAAAAATAATAGCTTATAGTTTTCTTTGTGTTGAGTTTGTACAAACACAGCTATTTCACTCTCTTCTCTCTTCTCTCAAACAATTCATCTTAGCCAAAGCTGTGATTATGTAGCTTTGTTACACAGTATAAATAATTATTAATTGTAAAATATTAAAATCAGAGCTGCAGGTTAATAGATCCATCATGAACTTTGTGAAATCAAATCCATTCAAGAAGCAAACATTTTGATTTTGCACATTGCTAATGTTGTGTGAAAAGTTTCCAGTTTTTTTTTTCCTGTGGACCCCCTGGACTGTCTCTGAGGACTCCAGGTTTAGAACCACTGCTCTGGATTAAAGAGCATCATTTTATTACTCTCTCTCTCTCCCTCTTGTGGTCACACAGTGCAGTGCAGTCTGTGCTGCTAAAGAATACCATAAGATGCTGAGCTGTCTCAACTTACTGTGAATATTTTAAAAAAGTAAAGAACATGATTAATTCCTCTAAAAGATATATTGAATACAACATTTTAATGGGTGCTCTCCTTTTTCTTTTATCTAGATTAAAGTTGGAAAATTCATCCAGTACCTGCAGCAGAAAGAATGCGTGCATATCATGCAAGGTTGTGAGAAGAGAAAAGAGTAGGGATGAAACAGAGGAACAGAGAGCAGCAGAAAGCATGCAAGTGGAGTATAGGGAGGAAGAAAAGGAAGCAAAAAGAGCAAAGAAACAATGAGAAAGTATAGGAAAATCTTTCAAAATGACATGAACCAGAACCACAACTTAATGAGAATCATTTGACAAACTCACCGTCAAAAGTTCTCTTTTCAGCTCAGTCACTAGGGAAGGCAGTAAGTGGAGTAAACCGGCACTTCAAAGAGCCCCAGGAAGAAAAGTGTCGTGGTAAAGAAACTGGCAACTCAATCTGGTTTGGCTCTGGTAGATAAGCACGCTTCCAAACAAAGAGCTGAAGTTAGTGAAACAGAATGTCAGGTTTGTGCATTCTATGAGATTGATTGTGTCCCGTCAGCTGCCTGGATGAAAAGACTGCATCACTATCAGAAGAGAGGATGCACAAAAAGAATGCACAAAAAAGTGCTCCTGATGACGGTTCTTGAAGCTCACCGTCTCTTCAAGAATGAATATCCTGATGGAAAAATCAGAACATCAAAAAAAGTCTGCAGCATTGTGCCCTGTGCATGTTCAACCTGTCTGTCTGTCGTTACCATGACAACACAGAGATGCTACTAGATGGTTTGAAAAAGGTTTGCTAAAATATCCCCAATGGATATCTTCTGGTCATTGGGTCACTTTGCAACTGGCAGATGAAATGCTGCCTTGGCCAGTGTGACACATGCCAAGACCTTGCTAGTTCTATCAATCAGGTAATACAAGGCAATGATAATGAAGATACAATTGTACACTACTACCAATAGATGGCTAACAATAAAAAGGAACTGCTTGAGTCAACATTACACGATGCCAGGAGGAGCTCAAACCCAGCGGACCATTCTGCGGAGCCACAGCTTTATTGCCAAGGTGCATCTTCACCAAATCAAGACACTGAAGATGAATTGAAATGAATGTGAAGCTATACTTCAGGAAGATTTATCAGAACACTTCCATATAAAGCAGCAAGCTGAAATAATGTGAGCTCCCTGGATAACAGAAGGAGTGCATCTGTTTCCAGCAGTTCTCACAGCTCAGTCTGTTAGTACTTCTTATGTTGTGCTCAGTGATGAACGGCAACATGACACATTTGCAGTTGTTTCCATCCTCCCCTCCTGCCTCCCTTCCTCCTCTCTCCCTGCCTCCTGGGGTTTGTATTTTCACTTTATCAATGTTTGATCTAATCTCATATTGAAAGTGAATGCTGCTATTCAGAGTGGAATCTTTTACTCTCAAAAGCTTTTTTTGTGAATAAATGATCATTTTGTTTTTGTAGTTTCATCATTTCTACACAACAAGTAAAGTTATTACATTACGCAGCAGCAATTCAATAATATCAAATTGCAAAATTCTATTTTAATCAATCTTTATTTTATATAGTGCCTTTCATAGTGGACCACCATCACAAAGAGCTTTTCAAGACAGTGAGAAACAATGCATAATACATTAAATACAGTGAAATACAGGGCATAGTACATTAAATACAAACAGTAAAAAACAATGCAAATACATTAAATACAAGCATATTACATTAAATACAAGGCTAGGAAGTGATTTCTAAACATTGTGGATGTGTGTGTCATGCAGAATTATACGAATAAGATGGAGTGAAAAACCTGAAATAGCAATTTAGACAACAATTAATAACAGATCTCAGGCTTGAAGAGCATTGAAAGCCAGAGAGAACAAGCGGGTCTTGAGAGTTGATTTGAAGCAAGCGATAGTGGGAGCTGTACGCCCTAGAGCTGGGAGAGAGTTCCAGAGAGTCGGGGCCATGAAGCTAAAAGAGGGCTCTCTGATTTGTTATAGCGCACTTCACAATACATCATCTCAAGGCAGTGTGTAACAAAGCAGTCATTTTTGTTTAGTAATAAATAAATAAATGAATAAATAAATAAAAACAGGCAATAATCATACAGGCAATAACAGATAAAATATCCAATATAGAGATAAATTAAAATGCAGTACAGTACAGACAATAACTAATATTAAGATGTGAATGATAGATTATAAAAGTATGTCTTTAATCGGGTTTTAGAACCTGCCACAGTTGGTGCCTCCCTTACAGAAACAGGCCATCGATTCCATAGTTCGGGGGCCCTAAAACCAAATGCTCTCACACCTGCGTTCTTTTAAAAATCTGAGGACAGTCCTGGGATGGTCAGTGGTCATCTAGGTATATAAGAACATAAGAACATAAGAAAGTTTACAGACGAGAGAGGCCATTCAGCCCATCTTGCTCGTTTGGTTGTTAGTAGCTTATTGATCCCAGAATCTCATCAAGCAGCTTCTTGAAGGATCCCAGGGTGTCAGCTTCAACAACATTACTGGGGAGTTGGTTCCAGACCCTCACAATTCTCTGTGTAAAAAGTGCCTCCTATTTTCTGTTCTGAATGCCCCTTTATCTAATCTCCATTTATGACCCCTGGTCCTTTTTTTTTTTTTTAAGTCAAAGAAGTCCCCCGGGTTGACATTGTCTATACCTTTTAGGATTTTGAATGTTTGAATCAGATCGCCGCGTAGTCTTCTTTGTTCAAGACTGAATAGATTCAATTCTTTTAGCCTGTCTGCATACGACATGCCTTTTAAACCCGGATAATTCTGGTTTCTCTTCTTTGCACTTTCTAGAGCAGCAATATCCTTTTTGTAACGAGGTGACCAGAACTGAACACAATATTCTAGGTGAGGTCTTACTAATGCATTGTAGAGTTTTAACATTACTTCCCTTGATTTAAATTCAACACTTCTCACAATATATCCAAGCATCTTGTTAGCCTTTTTTATAGCTTCCCCACATTGTCTAGATGAAGACATTTCTGAGTCAACATAAACTCCTAGGTCTTTTCATAGTTCCTTCTTCAATTTCACTATCTCCCAGATGATATTTATAATGAACATTTTATTGCCCGCGTGCAATACTTTACACTTTTCTCTATTAAATTTCATTTGCCATGTGTCTGCCCAATTTTGAATGCGGTCTAGATCATTTTGAATGACCTTTGCTGCTTCAACAGTGTCTGCCACTCCTCCTATTTTGTGTCGTCTGCAAATTTAACGAGTTTGCTTACTATATCAGAGTCTAAATCATTAATGTAGATTAGGAATAGCAGAGGACCTAATACTGATCCCTGTGGTACACCACTGGTTACCTCACTCCATTTCGAGGTTTCTCCTCTAATCAGTACTTTCTGTTTTCTACCTGTTAACCACTCCCTAATCCATGTGCATGCATTTCCTTGAATCCCTACTGCGTTCAGTTTGAGAATTAATCTTTTATGCGGGACTTTGTCAAAAAGCTTTCTGAAATCTAAATAGACCATGTCGTATGCTTTGCAGTTGTCCATTTTCAATGTTGCATCCTCGAAAAAGTCAAGTAGGTTAGTTAGACATGATCTCCCTTTCCTAAAACCATGCTGGCTGTCACCCAGGATATTGTTACCATATAGGTAATTTTCCATTTTGGATCTTATTATAGTTTCCATAAGTTTACATATAATAGAAGTCAGGCTTATTGGTCTGTAGTTACCTGGTTCAGTTTTGTCTCCTTTTTTGTGGATCGGTATTCGTTTGCTATTTTCCAGTCCATCGGTTTAACCCTGTGTCAAGAGACTGTTGCATGATCTTGGTTAGCGGCTTGTAAAGAACTTCTTTCATTTCTTTGAGTACTATTGGGAGGATCTCATCCGCCCAGGGGATTTGTTTATTTTAAGAGCTCCTAGTCCCTTTAACACTTCTGCCTCTGTTATGCTAAAGTTATTTAAAACTGGATAGGAACAGGTCGACATGTGGGGCATGTTGTCCGTGTCCTCCTTGTAAAAAATCTGTGAAAAGTAATCATTTAATATATTTGCTATTTTTTTTCTTCATCTATGATTTTGCCATTTGTGTCTCTTAGACATTTAACCTCCTCTTTGAATGTTCTCTTGCTGTTATAATATTGGAAAACATTTTGGAATTGGTTTTAGCCCCCTTAGCAATATTGATTTCTCTCTCTTGGCCTTTCTAACTTCCTTTTTGACTTGTGTTTGCAGTTCCAGTACTCTTTCTGTGTGCTTTGTTTTGGTCCCTTTTAAACGCTCTGTAAAGTGCCTTTTTTCGCTGAATATTTTTTTTTTTAATTGATCTATTAAACCATTTTGGCCATTTTGTTTTAGATTTAGATTTGTCTACTTTTGGGATGTAATTGTTTTGTGCCTCTAGTACTACATTTTTAAAAGACAGCCACCCTTTTTCTGTGGATGTTTTCTCTATTTTACTCAATCTACTTCTGTTAGTCTCTGTTTCATACCTTCATAGTTTGCTTTTCTAAAATTGTAAACCTTAGCTTTAGTCATTACTTTTGGGGTTTTAAAAAATATTTCAAATGAGACCATGTTGTGGTCTGAGTTTGCCAATGGCTCTCTGACCTCTGTTTTAGTTATTCTGTCTTCATTATTTGAAAAGACTAAATCAAGGCATGCCTCCCCTCTAGTGGTGCCTTGACAAATTGCGTTAGGAAGCAGTCATTTGTCATTTCCACCATTTCAATTTCGTCCGTCGTGCCCCCATCGGGTTTCCCATTTATACAGGGGAAGTTGAAATCCCCCATTAGTATGGCTTCTCCTTTTCTACGCATTTCTAATGTCATTGTACAACAGATTATTTTGCTCAGCGTCTGAATTTGGCGGTCTATAGCATGCTCCTATTATTATGCCCTTTAATTTGTGTCCATTATTCTGACCCATATTGATTCTGCATTGTTTTCTTTGTCCTGATTTAACACCTGGGCTTCAAGGCTATTTCTTATGTATAGCGCTACCCTCCGCCTCTTCTGTCCTGCCTGTCTTTCCTATACAGTGTGTACCCACTGATATTATATTCGTCTCCATCACTCTCAGACAACCAAGTTTCTGTAACACCTATCACATCGTAGTTACTTGTTAGTGCAGTAGCTTCAAGTTCTAACATTTTGTTTCTGAGACTTCTAGCATTAAGATAAATACATTTAATAGTGGTCTTACCTGAGTTGTTGCCCTTGTTTTGATGTAGTCTCCCTTCTGTTTTTTTGTTTTCTCCCCCCTTCCTTTCTAGTTTAAATGCTTCTGTACCGCCTGAAGGATCCTTTCTCCGAGTAGATTGGTTCCCTTTCTGTTTAAGTGCAGTCCGTCCCACCTGTATAGATATCCCAGAAAATACCACAGTTTTGGTCTTGTCTTTTAATTTCCTTCCTAGCTCTCTGAATTTGTTCTGCAGGGATCTTGTTTGTACCAATGTGGACGACTACTACCGGGTCATCTCCAGTTCGTTCTAGGAGCCTGTCCACGTTCTCCGTGATGTGCTTGACAGAGGCTCCTGGAAGGCAGCACACTGTTGTAGTAAAGGGGTCCAAACTGCGAACTGAACTTGCTGTGTTTCTCAGTATGGAGTCCCCAACAATCATGACCTCCTTCTTTTTGCTGGCTGGTCAGCACTGTTTATAGGGTCCTGGGTGTTGTTTCTTTCATTCTCTTGATGTTGGTTTTGGTCATCTAAATGTTGAAGTGGCTCAAATGTGTTTGGATGTCTGGATTTCTGGTGGTTGTGTTTGACGAAGTTTCTTTTTCCTGCTTCTGCCTATTTGAACCCAGCTGTTTCGACTCTTCCATCTCCCTGGTGGCTTTCAGTCTGCTAGGGGTGCAGACTTCCATGAATTGTGGGTGTGTCAGCTCCTCAAGCTCCTGTTGCTGTCTCATTTCCTCCATCTCCTTTTCTAGCAGGCTTAATCGCTGAAGCAAGTCCTGGATGGTGCGGCACTTTACACAAACTTGGTTGAGCTCTGTTGGGTTTTCTCGGTTTCCCACATCATGCAGTTGTCACAGATTACTGGCTTGAAGACCATTTTTTTGTTTAGTGTAGCTTCTGCAGCTGTCAACCTGCTTTCAAACTGCTTCTAACTGCGCTGTACTTGTCCACGGCTGTACTTCTCCCACGCTGTCGCTGGGAAGACTGCCTGCCTTTTTGTTTGTTGTGTTTGTGCTCGTGCTCCGCTCCTCCCGTGTCCCAGAACGCGGGATTTGAATCAACTGCTCCGAGTTTCAGCTTATCAGAAAAATACACGCAGCTGCAAGGCTTTAAGCTGCAATGTTTTCTGATTAAAGCAACTCCAGATTTAAAGATGTAATTCCTCCTTTCTGCTTCTAACTGCGCTGTACTTGTCCACGACTGTACTTCTCCCACGATGTCGCTTCCACACGCTGTCGCTAGGAAGACTGCCTGCCTTTTGTTTGTTGTGTTTGTGCTGCGTGCTCCGCTCCTCCCCCGTGTCCCAGAACGCCGCGGGATTTGAATCAGCTGCTCAAAATATCAAATTTTCAAAATATCATTTAGAGAGGAGGGAGCCAAACCGTTTAATGCTTTGTAAGTAATAAGCATGACCTTAAAAATCCACCCTGACCCTTACAGGAAGCCAGTGCAGGGCTGCCAATACCAGTGTAATGTGGTCATGCTTTCTACTTCCTGTTCAAACCCTGGCAGCAGCGTTTTGCACAAGCTGCAGTCGGGATCACACAGATCTGGGAATACCAGAGGAAAGAGCATTGCAATAATCTAGTCTGGATGTTATGAAAGCATACATCACCCTCTCTGCATCTTCCATAGAAAGAAAGTGCCTGAGCTTAGCAATATTTCTCAAATGAAAATAGGACACTTCAGTTAATTTTTCTTATATGAGGTTCGAATGAGACATATGGGTCAAAAGTTACACCCAGCTCGTGTTGTGTGCTTTCGGACGGGGAGGGCTTGAGTCGGCTGGGTAATCCTTGTCTCACGCACACCAGCGCCTCCTGTGGATGGCCGGGCGCCTGCGAGCCGACTGTGCTGTCACCCCGGACTGTGTTGTCCTCCAACGCGATAGGTCTGCTTGACAGAGCATGAGTCACTGGGGGATGCAGCGGTGATACAGGGGCTTCAAAAAACAAAGGATATTCCAAATATGGAGAAAAATGAGAGTAAAAATAATTGCCGATTTAAAATGTTTTTTTTAAGTTACACTCAGATTTTTCACTTCAGATCTCAACTTCAATGGAAAGCTGTCAACTGCAAAAACATCTGAATTTGTATTGTTTAATTGATTTTTTGATCCCAATAACATTACATCTGTTTTATCATCTGAGTTCAACAACAGATGCTTGACATGCATTGCCCAATGTCGGCAAGCCAGATAGTAAGGATATTTGCAATTGAGGTGTCACCTTGTTTAAGGGATGAATTTAATTGAGGATCATCTGAATAGCAATGAAAATTGACACCATGACTACAGATAACATCACCCAAATCTGTAACCTCTATGTTGACACACACTGATGTGAGTCTGCAGCAATAACTGGGGTGTGGGAAAGACAGCTTACAGCAACTCTCAGAGAGGAGAGCAAGGGGATAATCATTGTGTTTAAAATGCTGGCCTGCTAAAGGGACATTTTAATATTCTTTAATATTCACTGGCAGGGGTGGAAGTTGCAGATGTTGAGATATTAGAGTCAGTGTTTCCCAGCATGCATCACTGTGAGCAGCTCCTTCCTCCAGACACAGACCACACTGTAGTGTTTAGATGACTGGGTGTGAGGAGCCTTGTGTTAACAATGGGAGAACTGGGCTGACTGGGGAGGTAACTGCTGCCGATTTCAATTGTCTTATTACTATGTTATTACATTATGGACAGCAGTGGTGCTCTGTCTCCCTCTTGTGGTCAGTATTAATATCAGGACTGTGTCTCTTGTAGATCAAATGAATGGAAGCTATAGTGCTGCTGACAGTAGTAATCTCCTGCATCTTCAGCCTAGACTCCACTGATGGTCAGCATGAAGTTTGTTCTTGACCTGCTGTCAGTGAATGGAGCTGGAGCTCCAGAGACTCGGCTATTCACTGAAGAGAAGAGTTTAGGAGCTCCTCCGGGTTTCTGCAGATACCAGGCTAGACTGCTGGTAAAACCAGAGCTACTGGATCTGCAGTTCAAACACTCCCTCCTATGAGACAGACTCCACTGTGGGACTCTGAGTCAGGACAATCTGACCGCTGGATCTGAAAATAAAAACACAGAATATCAACCCTCCAAGTCAACAGCCTCGTCCATTAACTGCATCCACTGTGTGCTGAGGAAGCACTGCTATTAATAATAATTAATAATAATGAGGATTTCTTACCATGAGCAAAGAGTGCCAGTGTGCAGAGGAGGAGCCCCAGTGAGCCATGTTCTCTGTGTGTCTCAGTGACTGTGAAAGGCTGAACTGTCAGCTTTAAAACCCTGAGCAATGGAGCAGTGCAGTTATTGTAGCTGTTGTGTAGAGCAGTGAGGCAGGCACAGGTATGCAAAGCACCTTCCTTTATACAAATCCTGTCCCAGGCAGTTAGATGAGATCTGAGCCGTGAGCACCAGTGGGGCTTCATAGTGTTGGGGCACTTTTACTGTTTTCTTCTATTTTTCCCCCAGTCAAAGCTCTCAGTATATCACTGCTGTCTAATCTGTGTGTCTCTAAACTGACAATAATGTTTGTGTTTATGTCATTATTTCAATCCTATTGAGAATTAAAGGTATGTAGTGCCCTACCCCTAACCCTAGTGTTATACCTTCCCATGTGTTGCTGCTGCTGTACAAGTAATGGACCTGTCATTTTTTCTTTTCATTGTTCTCATTTTGACAGCTTCTTACTTTCTAAATGGAACATCTACTTCACTGTCTTTCACAGGCCTTTCCAAGATGTACCTTGAACTGCTACGAGTGCGTTTTCATGATTTCAAACATACTAATATTTAACAAGCCAGGGAAAAGGTAGAAAACTCATGTATTGATTTCTTTATTGATTGATTGATTGATGTGTGTGAAAGGGCGCACACAGTGACTGATCACACTCATTGCCATGGCAATCCCAGCTCACTGAGAAACACATGGCTCTTTGTATTGACATGTTGTTTTGAGAAAGATTAAACAAACCAGCTTTCTTTCAATTGGAATGAGACTGGATTAGTGGGGAGTCTGTGATGTAGAAATTCAAGTGAATATTATGAATGTGTTCAAAATATACATGACATGTGACAGTGATATGAATGAAGAATTGTACATTTCAGTAAATACATTTTATTGTATTCACATTTCACCTATTATATACACACATAATCAGTGATCAGAATATTCTCTCGTCTAAAAACGGCATCAATGTCAATATCTTAACTGTCAAGAGGTGTGCGGCCTGTAAGATATGCTGAGCCGAAAAACTCTGTTAAAAATCAGCATGAAAGTGAAGCAGCAACAGCTGCCGAGCCGTCTGGAAATGTGATTCTACGAATAGATTACACCCACTCAAAGGTATGGAGACATTTTAAACAACAACTAAAGCCTTGTTTAGAACTATCTTACCTGCTGCAACTAGTGTCAATGTAGTAATGTGTCAAATTAAAGTTAGTAAGACTTACGCTATAACTAAGCTGGTAAGAACTTACACACAGCTGAGTGCAACCCAGCCCAGGATTCATGGACATCTTCGCATGAATCAGATATGAAAAACATGAGTGACATTTTTTGTTCTTGGAATGACTGAATGATGTTTCAGAATTTAGAATAGATGGTATCATCACTATATTACTAGATGCCCTGTAGTCACAACAAAATCAGTTTGTTTAAATAGACTAATATTGAATAAATACCTACATGTAACTGTGTGTTGTTATTGAGCTCAGTGTGTTTTTGTGCAGTTGAGCTCCTCCACAGGCCGTGTCCCATTTCATTGCCTTCACCCTCAGCACCTGCAATGGGTCCCAGCTGCAGTGCAGTCGCTGCAATCCTGCTGAGGGAGGTTTTTGTCACGGGTGTGTGTGTGTGAACACTCTGCTACTGCCGGGCCAGTGTAAACTCTGACAGTAGTAATCTCCTGCATCTTCAGCCTGGACTCCACTGATGGTCAGGTGAGTCAGTCCCAGATCCTGCCACTGAAACGAGTTGGGATCCCAGACTGAAGGTTACTTGCAGCATAGATCAGGGTTTGGGAGCTTCTCCAGGTTTCTGTTGGTACCAGGCTAGGTAGCTATTACCATACACTGCACTGCTGACTTTACAGCTCAGGCGACTGTGTCTCCTGGGAGAACAGATTTCACTGCTGGAGTCTGAATCACAGTATATTGTCCACTGGATTCTGAAAATAATAAATAATAATATAAAAATTAAAGAAATGATTGAATTGAATGACGAAAAATAATTTATTTCAGTTTCCCATTTTACACATATAAAATGTCAAGCAATTTCAGTTTTTCCTGTTTAATTTCAACACTTATACTGTATATTAAGAAATGTCCCACAAATAGATTTAATAAAAAGTGTTTTCTAAATGATTTCTTACCCTGGAGTGCAGATGACAAGTGCCCAGATGAAGATGAAGCAGCCGTAA
>CM072693.1:2657683-2800259 GCA_036884735.1 Huso huso | reverse complement strand
GTTCCTTCTGTTTTTTCCTCTGCTCTTTGCAGCTGTAAAAAAATAAAAATTGGAGACGGGAGACACGACCCTCCAGCGAGTCCAGCCTCGCTCTGCAGAAGCTGTTGACTCGAGGGCTCTGGGTGACATTAGTACGGCCTAGCGCCCCTACAGGCCACTGATTACTATTGTTTTTACTGTTACTGTTAGTAAAAGAAAGGACAACACTCAAGCTTGCTGTCGAGTGTCTCTTTCTACTGCATTGCAGTTTTAAAAATAAAAAATAACAGTGTGCTTCCTCCATTAGGCCTTGACCACATGTGTGTTAGTGTGTAAAAAAGGGGGAACAGGTGTGTTTTCCTTTACTTTCTTCTGTCTTTCTCCTTTCTCCAGGTTTGTGACTGCACTACCCCGCTGCACACTATGCGCTGCACCGGTTGAGGGCTCCACATGGTCAGGATGCCATCTTGGGTGTTCCACTCCACTGCAAGCTTCGCGCTGCACTGGTTCGCGCTGCACCTGTGTGAATGTGGCTGGAGCCTCAATAAGGTAATTGTTTCACACATACAGATTACACTGTGACTGCACTGCAGCTGTCTGCAGACTACGCTCCACACCATTGCAAGATACGCATTGTTCCTGGTTGTGTGACTGCAAGCAGCCCAGACACAAACACGCAGCCCAGTACCTCTGTGCCTCGGTGCTTCGGCACCTCGATAGTTACACGCCTCAAAGCCTTTCGATCCCTGTGCAGCAGCGCTGTTGGTGCCACGCTGCCCCAGAGCCTCAGCAACTCGGTGCTTCGGCATCCTCTGTGCCTCGAAAGCTACACGCCTTGGCACTTCAACGCCTCAAGATTTTTCAAGCCTGTGCAGCGGCGCCATTGGTGGCATGCTGCCCCAGAGCCTCGGTACCTTAGCGCTTCGACGCCCTTGGTGCCTCGAGGACTCCACACCTTGGTGCTTTGAAGCCTCTAGGTTTTTTGAGCTAGGCACCGTCAGGAGCTGCAGGTTCACCCCCCAAATTTTCCTGGGGGGGAGAAGGGCAGGATGCTGGTGTTCCCCAGCAGCCCCTGTTTATGCTGCTGAGTGGAGCATGGCACAAATCAGCACAGCAGCCACGACAGAGGGTGCCAGCACAGCTGCAGCCTCCCTCTGGTTGCCAGCCTCAGCCCCGCCACTGCCACCGGAGGAGCCGGCAGCAGCACCAGCCCCGCCACCGCCACCAGAGGAGCCGGCAGCAGCACCAGCCCCTCCACCGCTGCCAGAGGAGCCGGCAGCAGCACCAGCCCTGCCACCGCCACCGGAGGAGCCGGCAGCAGCACCAGCCCCGCCACCGCCACCAGAGGAGCCGGCAGCAGCACCAGCCCCTCCACCACCACCGGAGGAGCCGGCAGCAGCACCAGCCCCGCCACCGCTGCGGAGGAGCTGGCAGCAGCACCAGCCCCTCCACCACTGGGAGGAGGCCAGCAGCACCAGCCCCTCCACCGCTGCCAGAGCGGCAGCAGCACCAGCCAATCCACCGCCACCAGAGGAGCCGGCAGCAGCACCAGCCCCGCCACCACCACCGGAGGAGCCGGCAGCAGCACCAGCCCCTCCACCGCCACCAGAGGAGCCGGCAGCAGCACCAGCCCCTCCACCGCTGCCGGAGGAGCCGGCAGCAGCACCAGCCAATCCACCGCCACCAGAGGAGCCGGCAGCAGCACCAGCCCCTCCACCGCTGCCAGAGGAGCCGGCAGCAGCACCAGCCCCTCCACCGCTGCCAGAGGAGCCGGCAGCAGCACCAGCCCCTCCACCGCTGCCAGAGGAGCCGGCAGCAGCACCAGCCAATCCACCGCCACCAGAGGAGCCGGCAGCAGCACCAGCCCCTCCACCACCACCGGAGGAGCCGGCAGCAGCACCAGCCCCTCCACCGCCACCAGAGGAGCCGGCAGCAGCACCAGCCCCTCCACCGCTGCCGGAGGAGCCGGCAGCAGCACCAGCCCCTCCACCGCTGCCAGAGGAGCCGGCAGCAGCACCAGCCCCTCCACCGCTGCCAGAGGAGCCGGCAGCAGCACCAGCCCCGCCACCACCACCGGAGGAGGAATGGCAGCACCAGCCCCTCCACCGCTGCCAGAGGAGCCGGCAGCAGCACCAGCCCCGCCACCACCACCGGAGGAGCCGGCAGCAGCACTAGCCCCTCCACCGCTGCCAGAGGAGCCGGCAGCAGCACCAGCCCCTCCACCGCCACCAGAGGAGCCGGCAGCAGCACCAGCCCCTCCACCGCCACCAGAGGAGCCGCAGCAGCACCAGCCCCCTCCACCGCCACCAGAGGAGCCGGCAGCAGCACCAGCCCCTCCACCGCTGCCAGAGGAGCCGGCAGCAGCACCAGCCCCGCCACCACCACCGGAGGAGCCGGCAGCAGCACTAGCCCCTCCACCGCTGCCGGAGGAGCCGGCAGCAGCACCAGCCCCTCCACCGCTGCCAGAGGAGCCGGCAGCAGCACCAGCCCCGCCACCAGCCCTCCACCGCCACCAGAGGAGCCGGGCAGCACCAGCCCCTCCACCGCTGCCGAGGAGCCGGGCAGCAGCACCAGCCCCTCCACGCTGCCAGAGGAGCCGGCAGCAGCACCAGCCCCGCCACCGCCACCAGAGGGGCGGCAGCAGCACCAGCCCCTCCACCACCACCAGAGGAGCCGGCAGCAGCACCAGCCCGCCACCACCACCGGAGGCCGGCAGCAGCACCAGCCCTCCACCGCTGCCAGAGGAGCCGGCAGCAGCACCAGCCAATCCACCGCCACCAGAGGAGCCGGCAGCAGCACCAGCCCCTCCACCACCACCAGAGGAGCCGGCAGCAGCACCAGCCCCGCCACCACCACCGGAGGAGCCGGCAGCAGCACCAGCCCCGCCACTGACACAGACGGAGAAGCCAGCAGCTGCGGGCCAGGAGATGTCCCAAGAAGGGACACATTACATTCCCACCCACCCACCCAAACTTTGGATTTTTAAGGGGCTAGGTGGCCTTTGAGGCCATGTTGTGCTTCGCATGCTTCTCATGTGAATGTTGGTGTTGATTGTTCAGGTTTGGAATGTGGGGTTTTAATTCATTAATTAAGTCACATCACATTGTATATAGGGGAGGAAAGTGCACTGTGTTTAGTCGAGCAAGTCGAGAGTGATGTGCTTGTTTATTGTGGTGTTGTGTATTTAATAAAAATCTTTGAAACTTACCATATCACCTCCGGGTCTGTCACAGTGGCTAAGTACATTTATGGTAGTGATGTTACGATAATGTTGTGACATAGTCCTGTATGTAGTAGATTTTATGTTTGTTTGAAAAAAAACATGTAGCTAAGTCACATTGGATCAAGGTGTCTGCATCTAACTTAATAATAATGATGATAAAGGTGTTTTAATGACTAATAATATTGATCCATTGGGTGGGGGCCTCAGCCAGGAATCATTTGTTTTGAGGGGCCTGCTTGAGCTGAGAAAGTTTGGGAACCAAAGGACATAACTATACAATTCTGGGTACTATGCAATATATGAATATATAATGGTTTTTATTAACCATTCTGTTTGGTGAAGATGCTGATTTTCCACAGATATCGGCTGTACCTCTGTTCCGTCCATGGTGTGGAAGTCTCTCTCTATGTTTGCCTCTTCAGATTTGGAGGCATACGGCTCAAATTGATACAGGAGACAATCCCCATTTTCTTCCTCTATGTCAGATCCATCATTACTACTTGGTTCACATTCATACATGTGTCAGAAACTGATAAAATAACGCTGCTCTCACTGGAACTGTTGCTGTCAGCCATACTGACAGATGCAAGTAATCCACAGGTTTCTCCCTGAATTACGTCACAGTAGACCTAGCCCCAAACCAGGAAATGGAGATAGCCCTCAGAGTTTTTCCGGGTATAATTTGATTAATTGTAGCATGAAATGAATGCGATTATATGTTCAAGTGAGACCTGTTTATATTATTTTTCCTGTTTTTGGAACAAATCAAATCCCATGACACTGGGTCTTTAAATCTATATAGAGCTCTCACAGAGACCTCTAGTGGCCAGGATAGAAACTGTAGCTCCTGTTCACCACCAGTGAAGTCATCAATGATATATTAATAACAGAGAAAAGCACAGCTCTTTCTTGAGTTCTTTCAGATACATATTCAACTCTGATACACTCCTATTCACCACTGAGTTTTTGTCATTTTAGTCACTTCTGTCAAATACCTATGGAAGCATCCTAGTGCCAATGAAAATATAAAATAGCTCCACAGGACTTTTTATCTAGAGATAGAAAGTCTTACATAGCTATCTTTCTTTTCCTTTTTCATTGGCTCTAGGACGCTTCAGTAAATACCATCATTTGATTTCTGTGTATAGATACGTCAATAAAACATTAGTTTGAATAATACCTGAATGTTTGTCTCAGCAGCACCACAGGGAGGTTTCACAGTTCCAATCGAGTGACTGTTTTCTAAGCATTATTTGTGAATACTTATTTATCATTGCTACACCCTGTTAGAAAATTGACTTCCCTGCTTTTTTTTAAAATGATTCATCATTTAATCATAAAATAACAATTTACAAGATTAAATACGGTACAATACTCCTCCTGGGAGCTGCCCTAATAGGGTCACGCCGATTGGCTCAGTGGATATGTCGGAGTTTGCTAAATTAGAAGCCTGACATATAGCGAGTTATGGAAAGAAACGATCATTTCAGTTGTATTAAATAGTGTTTTGGGGAAAAAGGACACTGAACATCAGGAAGTTCGATTGCTAAGTCACCAAGTTCTACAATGTGGTAATAAAATAAATAAATAAATAAATAAAATCTGTTGTCCGCCATTGCACGATGTTTCTCGCGTACCCCCTGAGGAGCGCTCGAGTAGCCCCAGGGGTACGCGTACCCGTTTGAAAACAGCTGGTGTATACCAATATTAGTTACTATGAAAGACACTAAACCAGAGCGCTCCTTCACTTACGACCATACTCCCTTGAGAACGCCCGGTCTTGTCTGAGCTTAGAAACTAATCACAATTGGGCCTGGTCAGTAATTGGATGGGAGATCGCCTGGGAATACCAGGTGCTGTGAGCTTTTCTTTCTGCAGCTCGGCAGAGGCGCTATTTCCCCACAGATTTCTAATAATATACACAGACATGCATTTATTTATTTCAATATTTATTTATTAATTTATTTATGTATTAATGAATAAATATCGAAATAAATAAATACCTAAATAATTATCCAAATACACAAATAAATAAAGGAATAAATAAATATTGAAATAAGCACATATTATTTATTGTTGTTAATGTTGTGCGTGTGTGGTGATGTATTGGTGTTTTGTTATTCATGTGTGAAGTGTAGGTGCTTTGTTGATTATAGGAGTACTGCTATTGTAGCTCAAATTTGCCCCCCTCCCACTGAGATTTTGCAGAAACGGCACCGCTGCCCGCAGACAACATCTGAGTCGCAATTGATGTCCCTGCAGCCACTCCAGTTACAGTAATCAAATTCACAATTAAGAAATAAACACGTTACAATTTATCTTTCGACCACACTCGAAAGTCAATAATAGACCGACATTTATAATCAAAAAAACACAGAAAACGAAAGGCTGAGATTGACAGCTATGAGACGACGTCCTCCAGTAAAAAAAAATTAAACGCCGACTAGATGTTATTTTCGATTTGACAGAGGCATTTGTTTGTGCTAATATTCCCCTGGAAAAAATGTATTCTCAAACTACGTGCATTTCTGAACAAACCTGTAATAAATGCGGGAGCAATTAGTACAGCAGGTCAACTGAAAAGGGAATATCAACCCAAATTGCTGAGTTGCACCAGATGAAAATTGTACAACTGGTAAAGATGTCTGACAGCAGGGGCGGACTGGGATTAAAAATCGGCCCAGGAAGTTCGGGTCCACCGGCCACATTTATGTCAAAATCAACATACCGAAATAATAAAAATGAAATAATAATAACGCAGCGCGCCGTCATGATGAAGTATCGGTAACAAAAAAATAAATTTAAATTGTTGGGGTAAAACTTCTCTCTAAATTGTAGGCTGTAGCAACTACCAGGTTTTCAAACATGTTAGGGGCGATTTAGGTATGGCAAAGTATAGGCTATGGCAGCTGCCATACCATGGCTTCATGATGTAGAAGTCACAAATAATAGGCTATCCTATTGAAAATATCAGATTTTTCCGTCTACGAAATATTTTTCTATTGTTTGTCTCCGCACGTCTCTCTGTCTGCCAGCGCTTTGCGGTCAGTGAATGCAACATTGTATCAGAGCTAGATTCTGTCGCCAGTTTGTCCAGTTTACGCACCACGGATTATTTCATTGATGGCTATGCTCTATGCAATTACAATTTTCTGTTTACAGTAATCGGTGGTCTAAGATATAATTGCATATCAGATTATTTTAAACACAAGATTGCCGACAGTTGCAAATAATAAACATGGGTAGCCCATTTATCAAGTAGAAAGAAACCATTCTCCGCACACCAACACCAACCTCAGTAGGCCTAATAATAAACTGTAAAGTATAAACACATATCTTATTTATCAATTCTATAAACAAATCACCGACCTCACACAGGTTGCGGTCTCTTAATTGGCCAATAAAAAAAAAACTTTAAATTCTAAACACATCGGCTCATATTTAGCAATTCTATAAACCATTAGCAGCACTCGGCGCCAATACCAACCTAAAATTACAATATGGTTTCAGAACCCCTATTTATATATATAAAAATACAGTCAACTACTTCATCCGAATCCACAGTAAACGAGACTGTCCTACCTTAGGTCGCCAGCAGACGTCGCAGGAGTGCACTCTTCTGCGCAATCCTGTCAATAACTCCATCACTGTCTAAGGCCAACAGTATCTCTCTCTGTAGACATTAGCATGAACCTTTCCAAGTGGTCTTGGGACATAGTGCTTCTCAGTCTATTCTTGACAAACTTCAGAGTAGAGAAACACCTTTCACATGCAACTTGCGTTACTGAGGAATTTGTAGCCCAAACCAATTACATGATAGGCATCAGTCAATAAATTGTATCGGGATAGAATCAAATAGCAACACATTGCACAGTTTTTGCATGAAGTGCAAGTTTTGTTTTCTAGCTCCAGCTCTTCTTCACATGCTCCACTGTTTCCATCCTCCTCAGGCATCTCACTTGTTGTTCTGACCCTGTATCCATCCCAAGCTGACATCTTCAGTCTGTCCCACTGTGTTAGGGTGATAACAAAAAAATGTGTCCAGCTCTTTGGACTGAGGGCTTGTGAAGTAATCAAAGCTATCAGCTGACCCCCCTGCATTCACTTCATATATCTGCATCTTGTCTCTCTCTCTCTCCTCTTTCCTCAGCTGTTGTTCTCTCTGCACTGGACCCTGCAACAGCATCCATTATGTCCCTCTCTCGCTCCTCAAGCTCAGCTGCATCTGCTTTAAAATGCATAAAAGAACAACAGCAATCAATTTAAATAATACCTTTAGCAAACTTTATTATAATTTGAAAGAATACTCACAAGAACATAGCTTGTTTGATTTATAAAACGGATAGTTCCAGTCCTGCTCTCTGATTGGTCAAAACAGCGATCCAGCTGTGCTATATTCAACCATAGGGCACTGTTAGGCCTTCTCACCGTTCCATAAATTATATCTTTGCGCAACAACCTAATCGACATTGACCTAATTATCAAACCCAATCAAATTCATGTGAAACGATTGCTTTAGATTTGGGATTTTGTTAGTGTGATTCAATACATGCAATGTGAAATCTACGCTGCAAGTGTCCAGTAGGGGGAAATACTATAGCCAAATGGCATGTCATGCTATAGCTTTAAAAAAAATGGGCTAATACCACCATCAGCTCGGCTTGCCATGATTCCGTTTCAGTTTATATCAGGGGTAACCAGCTAAATGGTGGAGAGAGAGATGCGACCTGGTAAATGTTTGAGCTAATGGTTTTTTTTTTTAGTAACCCAGCTAGCTAGCTAGCATAGGACGGCTAGTCGATCTGCTAGCGGAGCTTAGCATAGCTGTACATAGCTGACTAGATCTCAAAAAGTGACTATCCTTACAAATATTGGTGTAGCCGTTTTATAAAAGCAATAAGTCACAGCCATGGTGTTATTAGGTATGAGGCGCAGCCGAGTCTTTAATCTATTTTAATGCAACCATAAACTCTACTGCTTGTACCTGCGGTGCTCGACCCTGCCACAGCGTCATCTTCTTCAGTGGGCTCCCTAGGCTGAGTCGGCTGATTAACACTGGCATCCTGACCTCCCTCGCTCTCCCTACTACCAGCCTGCCTGCGGAACATGTCCGTTGCCATTTGTCTCTAATCTTTTCTGCCCCACCTTTTCTTTTTCTCTCCATTTTTACACTGACACTCATCCACTAGTGATGTGCAGTTCACGAATGAATCGTTCTTTTTGAACGACTCACTGAGGTGAACGATGGGAATCGGATCAGAGTCCCCATTGAATATATTATTATATTCTTATATATATTATTTTTTTGTCAAACTATATTTAATTTAATGTTTATGAACCCAGTCAACCAAATATAGATTCTCCCTCGCTTTTGTGATGTGCAGTTTGTGAACGACTCGTTCTTTCCGGTTCAAATAAACCTACGAAAACAATCTTAATGCGATCTACATTGATTCGTTTTGTGTCATTGAATCAGTGAATCAAATGAACGAAATGAATCGATTCACCAAACTCAACTGAATCAAATGAATCGAGACACTAAAAAAGAATTGAACTGGCCATCACTATCATCTACTATCAATACAAGAGGTTCAAACGAAAGACGAAATCTGGCTGACCAATCACGTTCTAATAAAATCCAGGCAAGTCCTATCGGAGTGGCCACTCCTCGCCCCCCCTTAGATATTGCGATATTGGATCTACCCAAGAGATGACTGGTGTGGTGATGTGTGCGCGCGAGAGCGCGAGACTGCCAAGTTAATAACAGCGTAATTCACAGTATGTAATGGGAAAAAAGATATATAATAATTATAAATCAAATGTAGACCAGCGGCCCACGCAGGTCCAAACAGACCGGCCTGCCGGGGATTCTCCCGCACTTCCCGATGGCCAGTCCACGCCTGTATGAGGACGAATACAAAGTTTGACAGTTTCCTTGTAAGTGGAGGTAAGCACAAGTTATTTTCAGATGTAATGTCTTTATTTAAGCTCATCTAGTCCTGCGTAGTGCAAATCACATTACTATAGTTTTATATTAGTCAAGGCCTATTTAAAATGTTCTTAAATTGTTTTAACATTAGCATTGATCAATTTGAAATTTGCTTATTGATTTAAGCAACTGAACAATTGTAGGCTTGATGGTTTCATTTTTCTGCGTTTCTACCAGTATGAGATACGCACTCAAAATGTGTCCCCTTCCTTCAACAACCCCCGACTGAAGATTGGAGTGTCATCACTAGCAGCGAGCAGGTGCCCGAAAACAACACTCATTGTTAGCTCGGTGCTGAGAAGAAAACACTCCCACTCCTCCTGGTGGATACCGAGACCAATCCCTTCAAAACATGTTTCACTCTAGAAATGATCCTTGCAAATATAGTCTTAACTTTTATTGGCAGACCGTCGCCCCCGACTGGCAAGCTCTACTTCATATGATACAATGACTGGGCAACCACGAGGTGTTACATTAACAATACAAACTAACTTGAGACAGCCAAGCCGTTAAATCTGACAATCTGAATTCATGTCAAGCTGCGATGTAGCCTATGAGAATCAGTGGCCCAAATCAAGGGGAATTAGCTCAAATGGTAGCGCGCTCGCTTAGCATGCAAGAAGTAGCGGGATCGATGCCCGCATTCTCCAAATAGTTTTAATGTATCTGCGTATTTAGTCCCAACACATTATGGAGATAAATACAATGTGTGACAATTCTTTGTAACAGAGACGCCCGCCCTACATGTGTATTTTAAAGCACAGTCTCCTAATTTGTAATATTCCCCAGGCTGAAAAACTGCAGCGCGCCCTCCATCGTATGTCTTCCGAGAAGCACAAAGGGAGATTTTTTTTTTTAGCAATTGAAGAGTTTGTGTTAATTGAGGATAAATATAAATGGTTTGAAGTTTGCTTTCATTTGTAACGTGTTTGTAATGAAATATGTTTTTGTGGTTCCTTTACCAATCATTGTACTGTATACTAGCTATTGTTGCATGTCCATGATTTTGCTACTTAGCTTCCTATATGGTCTAGCGGTTAGGATTCCTGGTTTTCACCCAGGCGGCCCGGGTTCGACTCCCGGTAAGTAAACGTCTTTGTTATTGTCATTTTCTTACAGAACTAATGTGTGTAATGTGTTTTCATTATGATAATAAAGCTACAGTTACTTGAAATATATATATATATATATATATATATATATATATATAGATATAGATATAGATATAGATATATATATATATATATATATATATATATATATATATATATATATATACAGAATGATGCAAATGTATTTGACTCTATTCACATCCCCTTACATTTTAAATCCTCCACCGGTTGGGTGCCTCTCAACTCAGATTAAGGTTCCAGATGGATGAGACCGGTCATTTTTAAATACATGTAATTTGATTTTTGTATTGGTATTATTTGTATTGAGGCAGGGAGGCTGCAGTTGTTTCTAAGCGACAATGAATCTGGAATAACATTCTTAGGGTTCGTGTCATACGACTTTGTCTCATCAAAGCTGTTTCTGGTGACGTTCAGTGGATTATATTTGGAATCTTTGGTTCTGTCTTTCAGTATTTTCTCAAATAAGATGACAAATTAATAGCTCAGTTGGTTACAGTGAAAGAAAAGAGCATCAGTCAGCCCGGCTAGCTCAGTCGGTAAAGCATGAGACTCTTAATCTCAGGGTCGTGGGTTCGAACCCCATGGTAGGCATCCTTTTTAAATACAAATTGAAGATGTTTCTTCGAGGCAACGGAGCAATGTCTGATTCTGTTCACATTGTATACAGTATTGCAACAAAATTCCTTATTGGTCACTGTCATATAGCAATTGCTATTGTAAAATGCGTGCATCGTTTATAGCTATAACGATACTGAAATAAATAATCTTACTTTTTTGGGTTGTCTTCAATCCGTTTCTTTTTTTTTTAGAATTGTCTTAACATCATTCATGGAGCATCAGTTGGTATGTGCGTAATAAACCCAATCGGGCCTTGATACAATAGACAACCCTAGTCTGTGCTGAAATAAATAATGCAGATTTTTACTGTTGTCTAAGGCGTCAGACTCAAGAACTCTGTGTTTCCAAAGAATTGTGTGTTTTGATATACAAATGGAGACGTGGGTTCAAATCCCACTTCTGACAGTTTGATTTTTACTTATTTTTAAAAGGAATAAATGTGTTTATTTTACTATAAAAGATTGTTTCAAGGAAATCAACAGCTGATACCAAACTCTTGTCAGCACTCAATACCATTTTAGAAGTTGATTTGCTATTTGTTTGGTTTCCACACTGTTTAGCTGTTCTTTTCCCACCCAGCTGTTATATTAATCAGGCAGGCTATTTCCGCGGCCAGCACGAAGCGCCAGCAAACAGAAGAGCCTCAACAAAAGAGCCGGGAGTCTAGCTGTGGGAGTCCAGCGAGGGGAGGCCTGCCTCGAGACGCTGTTCGAATAGATCCTAACCTAACAGCACTCTGGAAGATGCCATCTACTAGTCAGGTCTGTACCCTCCACCGCACCGCTCCCACTGTGCCTATTTGTCTTACCTGTCCTGCTATGACTGTCTCTCACATCCCTGTTCTGTCCTCTCGTCCTCGTCCTCTGCCCTCTCTCTGCTGCTGCTCCTCCGACCCCTGTAACCTCATCCCTCTGCCTCTCCCTCCTCCCGCACACTCTCTGGTGCACTCCTGAACTGTCACTCTTCTGCTAACAAAGCTGATTTCATCTCTGCCTTTGCCTCCCACCTCTCTCGATTTCCTTGCTCTCACTGAAACCTGGCTGTCCCCTGATAACACTGTAACTCCTGCTGCCCTGTCCTCTCTACGTCCTGTCCCATACCCCCGTCTCACTGGACAGGGAGGTGGGGTATTCTCCTCTCACCCTCCTTACTCTTTTCGGTCCCTCCGACCTCTCCTCACTTGCCTTCAAACAAGCCTCTATCCTCCCCTCAAAAAAAACCCTCGACCCCACCTCCTCCAGAGCTACCGTCCTGTCTCCCTCCTACCCTTCCTCTCCAAAACCCTCGAGCGGGCTGTACACCACCAGCTCTCTGCTTTCCTGTCCAGCCACTCTCTGCTCGACCCTCTCCAATCTGGCTTCCGCTCTGCTCACTCCACTGAAACCGCCCTCCTGTCTGTCACCAACTCACTAAACTCTGCCCGAGCTGCCTCTCTGTCCTCTGTCCTAATTCTCCTCAACCTCTCTGCTGCCTTTGACACTGTCGATCACTCAATTCTACTATCCTCTCTCGCTGACCTGGGAATCTCTGGCACTGTTCTGGCCTGGTTCTCCTCCTAACTCTCCAACTGCACTTACCAAGTAACCTGACGTGGAGCAACTTCCACACCTCGCCCTCTCTCAACAGGAGTCCCCCAAGCGTCAGTCTTGGGTCCTCTCCTTTTCTCTCTCTACACCCGCTCCCTGGCCCCCCTCATCGCATCCTATGGTTTCTCACACCATTTCTATGCTGATGATGCTCAGATTCTCTCTAAATCTGACCTCCTTTTCTTTCCCTCCTCCGCCTCCTCTGATCTCTCTATCTCCATTCCTCTGGAATCTACCACACTCTCTCCCTCCTCCTCAGCTAAGAAACTCAGAGTCACCCTGGAGCCCTGCCTCTCTTATTCCCAGCACATCTCCACTCAGGCACGCACTTGCCGATTCTTCCTGAGCCACATATGAAGAATCCGACCCTTCCTCACCAACTACGCCACCCAGCTCCTGGTCCAGGCCCTGGTACTCTCCCGTCTAGACTACTGCAACTCCCTCCTGGCTGGCCTCCCTGCGTCCGCCACCTGTCCGCTCCAGCTCATACAAAACTCAGCTGCTCGCCTGGTGTTCTCTCTGCCTCACTTCTCCTACGCAACCCCACTGCTCCGCTCACTCCAGTGGCTCCCAATCACCGCTCGCATCCATTTCAAGACTCTTGTACTAGCCTACAGATGCCTTGACCAGACTGCACCCAGCTACCTCCAGACCCTCATCTCTCCATACACCTCCACTCGACCTCTCCGCTCCTCCTGCACTAGAGGACTGGCTCTACCTCCTCTACGCTCCCCTGCCTCCATAACCCGCTCCTTCTCCACCCATGCCCTGCAGTGGTGGAATGACCTTCCTACAGATGTCAGGACTGCCCAGTCCTTGACCACCTTCCGGCGCCTCCTCAAGACTCACCTCTTCAGACAGCACCTGTAGAACTCCTCTGTTTTTCCCTCTGGACACTTATCACTCTTCCTTAAATGTGCTTTACTTGCTCTTATCTGCCCCCTATTTTACTGCATCTAATCCTGTACTTGAGAGTACTCTAATCTGTCAAGTGTTATTTAATCTGTAGTATTTTGTATTTAATTATATCCTGATGTAACTATCACTGACACTGTTATCTGCCCCGTTATTGAATTGTATTTTGTCATACTTGTACTTGCTAGAACCAAAGTCATTGTATTTATCTTGCTCTTAATTGTATTAATACTGTACTGTGATTCTTGAAATGTATTTTGGTTTACGACTATAAGTCGCCCTGGATGCAGCAGCAAAGGTCATTCAAAATGATCTAGACAGCATTCAGAACTGGGCAGACACATGGCAAATGACATTTAATAGAGAAAAGTGTAAGGTACTGCACACAGGCAATACATTTCTCCCCCCTTCCTTTCTATATTGGTTAATTGTAGGCTCTAGTATTTTTTTTTTAAACATCACTGAGTCCCTTGTCCCTGTGCAACCACAATGTAGAAACATATAGAGAATGTATGGCAATGGACAATAAACATCACTGCTGTTTCTCTTAAAGCGTGTTTATTTATTTATAATACTGGACCCTGTCTTAATACTGTATTACATTCTGAATATGAATATAGCTGAATTATTAATTGTAGATAATACTTAGAATACCAGATACATATTTAGCATTAAAAAGAGCAGTGCGGTATACTGTAATGATGCTCCAGTCAGTCTGCCCGGACTGCACCTGAACCATCTTGAAAACACAAAGCCTCTAATAAGCTAATTTGTAAAAGTTAGTAAAGAATTGCGCTAATATAACGAAGCTAAATTTGAACTCCTAGCTGGAGCAACGAGAGAGGACGAGAGGGCGGGGCAGAGAAGGAGGGGGAGACGCTGCTAGGCAACCGGCTCGTGAACATTCCACTCAGCTGAGCAGAGACGTTAGGATTTAAAAATGCGAACGTTCGAGCGGCGTTAGGGCGCTTCGTTAAATTAACACACCGTTGCTGGCATTTTAATTTTGAAGATAACCATATTTTAAATACTCAAATAGCACTGTATTTAAAAAATACTTTACTTCAGTTCCAGACCGTTTTCCAACAAATAAAAAGAAGTGCGTATTCATAATATGCATATTTGTTATGATAAAGACTAAACAAATGTTCTACAGTTTGGTGTATAATTTATTTATTTATTAAATGTTGTAGTATTTCTTTTTTAATATTGTATTGTTTTCACAAAATAACATCCATACATTATCAGTTCATCTGCTAGAGTAATCAAATCATAAATATTACTCGTCAGTAATTCATACACAGACACGCTGTGGTAACTTCAAGAAGTTAAAATGTAAGGCTGGATTAAAGTTTAACCAAATAAATAAGTAAATACATTAATAACGACATGAAACAAAAATACGTTTTGGTAGCTCATACGTAGGCCTATTTAAATTACAAAATGCGACCTGTTTTAGAAATTGATTTATATACTACCTGCCATTTAAATCTAAATTATATTTAAAACTGTTTGAGGGGCAGACTAGCATAGATGATTTCTAAAATCCATTAATATGTACACCACATTAGCACTCAGAGAAACATAGAAATTGATAATTTGTAAAGAATTAGCTGTGGGATTATAATCAGAATTATGGATGCATGGATTTTTGATTAAAATATACCCACATGTATTTCTGTTTCATGTGGTAATGTATTTATTAATTTCATTTTAACCCCTTGCTGGTGCCACGGCTTGTCTCTGTATCAATTCACTGATATTTGTGGTTTTGTTTAGTACACACTAGCAGGTGATCTGATAATCTTATTGATGTTATTTTGTGAAAACAATAACACGTTAATACTGTGCTACAAAAAATGACTCGACGTGTTGTAACTTGTGCGGGTGATGTCGTGGGTTGTCATGGCAGCGCCGATCATCACGGGAGGGGTTATCAGTGGTTGTCGAGAAACGCTGGAGTTCCGCTGGCTTCCGAGGTATCCAACCCGAATATCTAAATCAATACAGTGACAACAAAGGAATGTGACATATAAACCTAATGACTACATTAATGAAGCAGTAATACACGACAGGGTGTGTGTGTTATCATGAGGTAATATCACCACGCCTTGGGTGTGTTGGGAGGCACTAGACGAAGTCGAGTTCTTCAACCGCCCAGGAAGTGGTGATATATCTCATGATAACACACAGACCCTGGAGTGTATTATTGCTATTATTAAATGGGTCTAGGAGTGTGTTGTTGTTGACAAATAAAGACTTTAAACCTTATTTTAATAATTTTTATTTGTGTCACCATCCACTGAGAGAAGTAGTTCTACAGTAACTAAAAATGGTTAGATTAACAATTAAATATTTGATTTTAAACTGTTTTGTAGAATATTTTCTTTTTCGGGGCTTCGCTAATAGTTTCTTGTTTAGGCTTTGTAGATATTGAAGTGGATCATTGTTTCAACGTGTATGTCTGGGTTTTGTCCAGTAGATGGCGCTGCTGCTGCTGCTGTGATGTTTTGTTTAGCAGAATGCAGTTCACGTACCGTGTTACAAACGGGACGGCGCTGCACAGAGCGGTACAAACTGCAATTAAAATCTCCGGCAGTACTACAGACGGGCCGCCGATAATCATCTCTGATTAACCCAACATGAATATAAATACAAACCCAGTCTGTTTCAAATTACACTCAGAGTGACGGCGCCGGAGAGTCTGATAGCAGGTTTAATAATATGAATGTGCCTGCTCGAGTCTTGCATCAAACTCAGCGTCCTCTATATAATATAAACACATTACACAAGGGGTTGCCAGCGGGTGTAGTGAATTCAGTTCCAATAACACTGCGCTCTCTTTCTCTCTATATAGATATATAGCTAGTCTTCCTGTTTTACCAAACAGCTCAAAGAATGGAACTTCTGGTTCAGACTGGTGCGCGGATCTAAAGATTCCCCGCATCGGGTGTACCGGTTTGTTATGGAACGTGTTTCGTAAAATGAGTTTAACCAGTAACAGACTATATAAACCACAGTGAAAACAAACATGAAGAGAACATGTTGCCAAGTAGTGGTTTGTTTAACTAGTTCCTCAGTAAAATAAGACTCATGTGTACACACAGTATTAAAAACTGAAAAGCTAAACTAATACCTTACTTGGAGCTCTCACCAGGGACCACTTCCAGTAAAAGACGTATAAACCGCAGTGAACAAAATGAATACAAACTTGCATTCATAACAAAAAACAAACATATTCGTCCCATATAAATCTACACACTTTTTGTGATGCTATAACATGGTATTATATATAAGGAGTGTTGATAATTTCACCCTAAACTTTGCATACTGAAGGTAGCATATCAAAAGCAAGAAGGAATATAAAAATAGGGTTACAGCTCCATGGAGGAGGAAAGTCTTTGCCCCGGGTTCACAATGAATTAATGAAGGGTCCTTGAATAACACACCATATTGAGAATGGCCTGATCAGGAAACAAGCAAAGCATTCAATGCAGTAAGAGGAGAGAATCCCATTAACATGGCATTCTGACACACACCAATATATAATCTGTGTAGAATTAGTCAAGCACCCACCAAAAAAAAAAAAAAAAAAAAAAAAAACCACACACAATCCAAACAACCTTTACAAGCAAGATTTTTATTTATCAATACACACTTTTGGGCATTTTCCAAAAATATACAACTCCAGCTACAAAGACAACCACTAAACACACACCCATTGCAGCTCCCAGAAGGGACCACACATTGAATTGGCCTGCAAGAGAAGAAAGAAATAGTTTGTGGAATATAAAGAGATAGTTATATATTTTACTTGAACTGCAATAGTGTTCACATCATGCATATTACCGCTTCTAGGCATAAAGTGAAGGGATCCATCTCTCTTCAGCTCAATTGGGCCAGAAGACACAAATGCCTTTACTGCACCACCATCCATCCCTTCAGCACTGCAACCTACAGGAGGAATTAGGAGGAGTCCATCAAAACAAATGGACAAAAATGCATGAAAAATGTCCCCCCCTCCCCCCCAACAGACAGAGCTCTTACCAAGCCTCTGTTTCCCTGGAATGCACCGTCTGCTACAGAGGCTGTCTGATGGCCGGTTTGAATCACATATCACAACACTGCAGTGGAAGTAAATCTGAAAGACAGCACACCTTGTCAAGTAAAACAAGCATCAATAGATCAGGCAGGACCATCATCCAATGAGGATTACTGAATTGAAAAACATATATATTGCATCATAGTAAGTGTTTCTTGCAAAAGTGCAGTTATATGTTTTCATTCCAACTCACTAAAGATTTTACCACAGTGACTATTTGCTACTTGCAAAGCAATCCAAACCATGCATTGTGGTACAAGATCCCCATCCCAACACTCCACTTTACCTGTCCTTCAGTGCATCCCGGCCGCTTGTGAAGGAAAACATCTTCACTTCAAACCTCTTCAGATGGTAAGGGAACAGCACTCTTGCATTGCTGGAGACTGGGTGAAAGATGGTCAAGTACTCATCTGCAGAGTTCTCACAGCTAGAAAGAGAAAGTAGGTCAGGAGCACATCAGCCACAACTCCAATTCATAGGTTTTGTAGCAGCAATATCATATTTCAGCATCTTACCTGTCCACAACAACATCCCACTTTGGAGAGCTATTCCTGTCAGCAGAATAGGTTGCCCAGCAGTTCTCCAAAAACAATTCAGCCTGTGGATCCCTGCTGTACAGGAGCTCTACCTCAAAATACAAGGGTCTTCGCAAGTACTTCACAACAGGGTAATCCTGAGCTCCATAGAAGTCATTGTAGGTTGAATCTGCAGAGATGCAAGGGAGAATTTATACACAGAACACACACTACTAGAGCATCTATATTATTTCTATATCATACCCAATGCAAGCCGCATGATGACCGCAAGGTCCCCCAAGCCAGGCTGGACTACAGGTGCAGGATTATTCTGGTACAAAGAACTGTACTACCTTGGTGTCATTGACCAGATAGTGACAGGCAACTCTCAACCTGGAAAGAGGAGATGGGGTTAGGAGAGTTTCAGGCTCAACCACAAGGATACTCAATTTGATTGCAATCCTTACCAGTAAGATGTGAACAGCACTTCATTCTCATAAGTCAGGAGGTTGTTGTCAAACTGGAAGAGAAATCACAAAGGCTCAGGTTGCAGTGAACTTGTAGATTTAGTATGGCGCTGCATACCAAGTTGCAGACTAGCTAATATGGTACTCAGGATCATCCCCAGCTGTGTACTAACTTAGTATCAAATTCACAATTTAAAAATAAAAGCATTGGTCATGAATTTTTGGGAGCTCATGTTAGTTCCAGTTAATATGATACCACAAGTCTGTCTACAGAAACTGCTAGACTAATATGGTATTGTTTTAGTAACCTCTAGGAGGGCAACAGCAGTTATTTTGTATTTGTTGCAAATACACATTAATACAGCTGGTGACTCGAGCTACAATTGGTATTAACTCATGTACTAGTTTAGTCCCATCCTACGTACTAACCACGGGATCATCCCCAGTTAGTACGCTCCTTCCAGTTCACTGCAATTGACCCAAAAGGTCTATAGGCAGCACATGCCATAACGAAGAGTCATGTCATGTGTCACAGCACCTTTCTCAACTGGACAAGCAGTTCAATACAAAAAGGTGGCATCCTTCAGATGTCCACAATTCATGCAAGTAATTCAGCCGAGAGAAACACCAGTCACCATGGTTCCCCAGATTGATCCAGGGGTGTTGTGGCCAACTTGTCTAGGTTGAACCTCCTCAAAATATGGTTTTAAATGTGGTCAATACTAACCCTTCTAGTTGTGCCACAGGAGTTGACATTGAAGTAGAAAACCGCATTGATAGCATCAGACTGAAGAGGCCGGCAACTCGGATCCCTTAGAGTTAGTTGACTTGGAGACAAGCTGGGGACAGATTCCACTTTCACAGCAAGAGCTGCCATAGTTCCATTGGTGAAGCAATCTGAAACACAGCATTTGGAGCCAGGTTAAGGAAACAGATTATAGCTTCAATACCACTTCATGCAGCCTTGTGCCAATCTCAAAAGCAGCTATTCTAAAGAATGCTTGGTCTGCAGGAGAGTTACCAATCATCTTTGTAGGGAAACTGCAGGACAGGGAGAAGTCAGCCACCACAACCATGGTCCCAATATCCTTCAAGGTCAAGTCAAGCCTGCTTCTGATGCGTGAAGAACTGATCACCTACAGAGACAATACATCAGGTCAGTAATGTGTTGAACCCAAAACAGCTAAACTCATTTTAAAGTTTCATCACTTACTTCATATGTGGCATCAACTGAATTGTATGGGACAGTCATCCAGAAACTGGTAGAGTTGGCATTATACTTGTACAGGGCAAGCAGATTTCCACCAAGCTCTCTTGAGCCCACAAAAGGAATCCAGTTGCGACCCATGTTGCCATATGTTACCATGGTATAGAATGCAGCACCATCACAGTAGCCAGTTACTGTAGGTGGAACTGCAAGAGGAAGAGCAGTTGTCAGGGCAATGGACTGGATTGGTCAGAAAAGGGTAGTTGTAGACCATAAATATAGTCAGGCACTTACTGATGTCTTTGAGAATGGCTTCGACTACAGCAGGATGAGTAAAGGGTGTGTTCTCTGGCACTATATTCAGCAAGTAGGTAAAGGGCAGAATGTAGGTTCTGGTGTCTGGAGGAGTTACCTGAAAGAGCAAGGGTTTGCAAGATTAAACCCAAAGTCAGACAGCAAGCAAGTGTTTTCAAAAAGGCAATAGGATGGTTGAACAGGTGGTATGTTACCTTTTGCTTCACATTGGGGTCCTCAAATGGCACCTGGAGGGTGTAGGTCTTGGATCCATTGGGAAAGACATGCTCCTGGACATTATAACCTTTTAGGTTGGCTTCTGGCACAGTTAACGTCTCTGGTCCAACTATAATTTTGACCAGCTCCACATCAGGCAGGAATGTCCCCAGGGTCACATTGAACACTCTGGCTTTAGGAACAGTGTCTGAAATTAAAGCACACAGTTAAAATGAAGGATATGAAGTGGAGCACGGCAACAAATCCCTTTGATTTACTGCATGTGGACAAGTTCTACATACTGTTTGTGACAACTGGTGGCCGAGGCATGAAAGGAGTGGTTATTGGATGAAGTACTGTGTACTTGGTCTTCTCAGGCCCATTTTGCCAGGAATGCTCCAGCATTGGTTCAATAGAGTAAGAGATCACATAGGTGTTATCCAATACATGGCTCTGAAAGCACAGAAGCATCTTAGGAGGAAAGCTTTAAAATGAGAAGGATTTAGAAGATGTTGAACTTCTACATACCTTGTAATATCCACCATCAGCTCCCACAGGAATTTTTACAGTGATTATTATTATTATTTATTTCTTAGCAGACGCCCTTATCCAGGGCGACTAACAATCGTAAGCAATTAGCTGGGGACCGACATCCAGTTTATAATCTCTATTATGAATCGTTGCAGGGTCAAGCTTGCGGCCATCAACTCCCATTTGAACATCAAGGGTAGTAATTTGTGGTGTCGGAACAAGAGGAGGTAGAACACGGGGAACATTCCATGTAATCATCTGTTCTGTGAAGGCTGTTCCATCTGACAGAAAGGAACACCATAGACTTGATATAGAAAATTCACACTTCAACCTAAAACCTAGAACAGTTCTTGAGCACCATTGCAGTCCATAAACTTACTCACCAGTAGGACATGTAACTGCAGTGTCCACCATCATGACCATCCATCTTTGCTTATAAAAGGTGGTTGATCTTAGCACAGCCATTGGTACAGTTTGGATCTGTTGGAGAGGGGAGGAGGGGGGATTTTACTAAAACAAAAGAAAGACTAAATCTACCTTCATAGTCTGGATATACTGTACTAGAGAACAATGAAGCCTAGACTACTTACCACCTGAGGCTGGCTTTCTGTGGAGTTGTATGCAGCTCTAACCAGAATTCGAGTTGGTGTAGTGTTTATGCCATAGCCATTTGTCATGGCCTGAGCAACAGTCATAGTTGTCTTTCTATTTACTGGGAGATGGAACACAATTTTCCAGATGCTGTTGTCAGCAGCAGTTGCCTAGCAAAAGAGAAAACCTCATTAGAATAGGGAGTTTGAACACAAAGCATCCCCAGTCTAAAAGGATTTGTCATAGCAGATGTCATGTTTAATAAAACAGGAACCAAAACTGAAAGGTGAAAGTTTAACAATGTATCACTCAAACCGTTCTATGTTCACCGGGCATCTCTAATGGAACAGAGTAAATCCTCAAATACAACTGCGTACAAAAGAGCCTACGTGAAAGCATGTGGACTGGATCCGATACAGGCAGAGTTTACAGCCATTCATTTGTACTGGACTTTAATATATCAGTGTACCAAACTTTAGGACAATACCTGAAATTGCACCTATGCAGCAGACTTCTAAAGGTAAATCAGGACACATTTAGCATGAAGGGTTTATAACCCTGCACATATGAAGCCACTATCTCAGTGGTTGAAATACAAGGCTTACACACACCGACAAGAAAGGGTTAACTTCTTCACAATCAAATTTTACCAAAGCAATCACAGAATACATGCATGCAAAGCCAATGCCTTAAATGTCACACAATTCCAATATGGTCACCCTCTTGGGAGACAGGTTAAAGTTAAGGGGGCCGTTAGATTTTGCTTCCTCTAGATGAGACAGTAGAGTAGACCTCAATAGGCAAGACCAAGGGGATGTGAATGAAGCAAATTCAAAGTCGCATGATTCTACCTCAGGGTATGCAAGGGACCAATCAGGATCATCTTGAACAAAGTTTGGCTCAATAAGTGGCACACCTCTTCTCACAGAAACCTAAAGAAAATTGAGATTAGTCATGAGTGAAGCACTTCTGTAATGACAATTAAAATACCCACACAACCCAAAAAGTTATACTGAAACAGCATTATCACATCCTGACAGCCCTTACCTCCATGTAGTTTCTTTCACACAGAATCTCCCTCTCTGCCCATGGAGAATAGGGGCATGTCATGCTCGGAACATAGGAGGAAGCTGAAGTCATAGCACTGTTTGAGAAGACACTGATTTGTACTGTCAGCTTGTAGGTCTCATCATTCTGGAAACAAAGGCTAAAGTTAGTCCCAGCATGTCACCATTAGAAACAAGTTTACAAGAAATAAAATGAGGACTCACTGTGTTCTGAGCAAAGCAGCTCAGCACAGAAGCAAGGAACTTGGCATTTCCCAAGAAGTCAACAGTTAAGCTATATCCACACTGTGCGGCCAATCTTGGAGAGAGGGACACAAGCGCCCCGTTATTGTCTATGGAAAGAAATTCGGTTGGCCTTTTAAGAAACAGTACACGTGATCAAGCAAGGTAGAGATATAACAAAGTGAACACCCCCACCGCCCCGTCCCATCTACTTATTGAAATTGTCATAACTATTTATATTAGTAGAATTATACGCTCGTTCGGAACAGTAGGTTTAGAGTAATTGATGTCTATTTCTGCGCACTTGCAGTCAAATCTGACTAAGGTTGTAGCAGCACAGGTCTATTTAGTGCGATCAGCAACATGCTTTTAAAGCTAACAAGAACTTTTCATACCCTGTATCTTACAAAGACGAAGCCTGGTTGCTGCCATACAGCGCGGGAGTACTCTGTACTTAATTCACGTCATTACATTACAAGTCAACAGGCTTTAGACATCAAAAGCTTTCTATTCAAGAAAAATGATCACTCACCAATCACATTGATGCGAAAATACTTTCCAACAAAAGACTTATCCAACATCATCATCATAACACTCCCTTGACATTCTGTCCTCACCGAGCCTGCAGAAGACAACGATACTTGAAAACACACAACCGGCAAATAAACAGGAAGCTGAAAGGACAGCTCTGCTGAAGCGACCGTTATCGTACCTAGAGGGGGAGTCTGCGTCCAAACTTCAGTGACTAACACTGCTAACAGCAATGTTATTCTGCATTGGAAACAAAAGACGCAAGTGAGAAACACAATAAAATGCACGTTTCTAAAGAAGAGAAAAGATCAACAATTACCCAAATCTAAGACAACACGGCATCATTAAATCCAAGGCAGCCCCGACCGTGAACTTCTTTCTCCGTTACCAAGAAACAATAATAAAAACAAACCCGCCAGTAGTTGAGTTTGGTGTTCCTTAGTGCGCAATGGGGTTATAAAGAGGTTCAGGTGCTAATGGGAGCTGATTAGCTGCAATTGATGCACGCACCTCTTTCATATTAGTCCTCTAATTTTCAATCAGTACGTTAATTAAAATAAATAAATAAATAAATAAATAAATAAATAAATAATACTTTTGAAATTATATTACAACCCATTTAGAAGATTGTACTTTGAATTTAAGTTTGTCAGAAGTACGTACGGAACAAACTGGACTGTCACCTACAAGGACTGTCTGATTAAAGGCTCAGCTATGGAGGCATGTAGTAAACAAACCCCAATGAATAATAAAAAGCAGGCCGCGCAAATGAAGAAACACATTTATATCATGCAGGAATCCAGGCAGATGTGTTGCCTGCGCCAGTTTGAGGGGACGAGAATGACAGCTCGAGTTCTGATGTGAACATCCACAAGTCAATTACCCATTTTTACAATTTCACCAGACTGACAGGTAGGCTAAGCAGAGATTAATGTACACAATTTATTTGAGGCCACTCGATTTAAGAAACAGTGCAAAGCATCTCTTTCGCATGTCAGATTTGCCATGACAGGGGCAGTCCCGGGGAATAGAATGACCAAGTGGCAAATGGAAAGCACAGCGCTTAACCTGAAATACAACGCGCAGTATTGATTTAGAACAGACTAAACACAAATCGGATGGCGTGCTGGAAATTTGAATTGTAATCAATTTATTTAAGATTTGAAGTTCCCATTTCAATTTTTGAGCTTAAGTACATTCATTATTTTATGTATAATTAATTCAATTAGTGTGTTGAGCATTTTCAATTTGGCATATTATCTTCGAGTGTTGAGCTTTGTCTATTTGACAGCTGTTATTTCAATTCAAATGTTGAACTTTGTCGTTGATGTTTGACGCTCTGGCTTTTGCAGTTCACATTTTTGTTACATTCCACCTCTCATAGGTTTGAACACAAACGGGTTTATTTGTGAAATTGTCAGATTGTTTCTTGTGTATCCAGCGCTCATCTGAACTAACTGGTTCAGTGGTGTGTTCCCGTGAATAGACAGCACATGTCTGAGGGGGGGTGTTCTGTTCAGCTGTGCATTTCTGTGCGCTCCCCAGCCCGGCCAGCGAGGTATGACACAGGCCCTGTTTTTGGGATGGAACCGCATAACAGTCTCGCGTTTTGATTGGTCCATGTCAGTCACATGAATACGTCGTCACACGAGTGGAAAAGCGTGCAGGCATTTTTAAAATTGTGATCAGATAGAGAGAGTGATCTGCTTTCCACAACCTTACCATTAAAATATAATGTGGTATTACACTGTACTGATATTACAAACTATGAGGAATTACTTTATATAAATTATCATGTTATGCACGAATGTAAGAATTGGCTTTCTGTGGTGGTGTACTTTTTCTTTCAAGTAGCATATATCTATAATCGGTTTTTGCGATATATTTTAATATAAAACATATACGCTATTGCAGTTTTGTTACAGGATACATTAGTTTATCTCTAATGAAATCACAGTTTTACATATAGACTGCCCCTGTTTTCATTTACGTCCCAAATTCTGGCCCGCTTTGCTTTTCAGATAATGTCCCAAATTCTGGGCCGCTTTGGTTAGCAGATAACGTCCCAAATTCTGGGCCGCCTTGGTTTTTAGATAACGTCCCAAATTCTGGGCCGCTTTGGTTTTTAGATAACGTCCCAAATTCTGGGCCGCTTTGGTTTTTAGATAACGTCCCAAATTCTGGGCAGCCTTGGTTTTTAGATAACATCCCAAATTCTGGGCCGCTTTGCATTTCCGAATTCAGCCCAGTTTTGGGGAATCAGCTGACAGCCGAGTTTCTAAGTCATGCTGCACATTTGAAAGTAACCCTTAGTACATTAATCAAAGTTCATGTATTTTTTACTCTCCCCAGAAATCTTTTTTTTTTTTTTTTTTTTTTTAATGAAAAAACAAAATGTTAATGTTAAAAACGTATTTCTTATTACATGAAGAAACTACATTGCACTGAAATAGATACATGAAAATTAATTTAAGCAGTCGTTTTCCTTTATTAAAGGCTAATATTAAAACACATTTTTGGGAAGGAACATGGTATTCCGAAAAAAGGACATCTCGTTTTCTTATGTAACGTCCATCAATATATTGTAGTGTTTCAGGTTCTTTTTGGACAGAAATGAACCTGCAGCTGTGAGTAGATGAAGGCCGTTTATTTTGACAATAATTAAATAATCACAAAATAAAATCGTAAAGTGAGGGAAAGGAGACTGGGAGTCGAAAGTGAAAATAAATGATTGTAGTAATTTTTCTTTTACCCTACCCTTCCCAGTCTTTTTCCCGCCCCTCTTGTGCGCAAAACCTGAACTCCAATTCCCCTCCACACACGTGTACCACCATTCAGCCCCATTCATGTCTATGGCAGTGTTATAAAACACATTTTCAGGCATATCTCTCGAACCCGAGCACGTAGAACCACCATTCAAAGTGATATAGACTCAGGGGAGCACCCCAAACCACCCCCTAAAAGGTGTGGTGGTTCACCCAAAAACTCATGTCATGACGAAAAAATTCACTTTGCCAAGCCGTCCTGGCATTTGAACCATGAAAATGGTGACTTTTGTGGGGCCCCATGGGGCCCCAACGCAAAAAAAAAATCAAGTTCCTAACCCCCACAGAACCCGAGATACGCCCTGTCAAAAATGTCCAAAAACTACCCTTTTCGGGGTCATATCTCCATGACCCCGGGGCCTAGAAACCGGGTTGAACTTCCTAGGGTCATGTATGGGGGCCCTCTTTCACAGGGAGCCACCCGTTTTCAAATGCTACATTTTCAACAAATTTTCACATTTTCAGCATGATGGCATGTCAAGGTTGCATTTCAATAGCTTTTGAGCTCCAGGTTGGCAATAAAAGTCTAAACTGGTGTCCTTTCTAGCTGGGGACACGTCACTTGGAGGGATCGACAGGGGCCCCGAGGTGGACCTCCATACCGATTTTCAAGTCTTGGGGACCCCCGGAAACCGAGATACAGCACCCTGAAAAATGTCTATGGGAAATCCCATTATAAAACCCCTTTGGGGCAACGCCCACCATCTGGCGGTGGGGTGGCGTTTGAACCCGTGGCTGATGTCTTTCTTTAGCTAAGACTCTTGTGCACGCAAAGAATGTCCTTCTGAGTTTGTTGGCCCAGGGGTCGTGGAGATACGGGTACGATAAGAGACCACCCCCTTCCCTATGGCAAATCCCATTATAAAAACATCATCGGGGTAAGGCTCAGCTAATGGCGGTCGTGGGTCTTACGAACTCGAAGGAACCCATTTTCTTTAGCTAAGATTGTTGTGCATCTAAAAGAGTACAGAAGCACCAATTTAAGTCCATTCCAAGTGTTTTGTGATCACAGTATCAGCCTGAGTGTATCGGAGCACAGTTTTGCACCAAAAGCGGGGGAGGCGAAAAAAAAGCACTATATACCCTATTCTTAAGATATCACTTTGCAGTGCAAATTTGAGGAACGCAACCACTTAGCAACTTGCAAATTGGTACTGCAATTTAAAGGCCTGTAGTGTCAGACTGGTAGTGCCTAACTGATTCAAGTGTTTTGGAATGATTCTTGCAAAGACTGATTTATAAGAAAAAGAGAGATTGACAAACAGCATTTTGCTTTATATGCAGAAACGGGCAACTACAAGAGGGTGTCAAACAAGCTGTGAATGTCCCAGGAGGCTACAGAGTACCTCTGAGTATGAATCCAGATGCTCGCAGTACCTGTTCTTAGATGTCCGAAACCACTGTATCGCTGTATAACTGTATACCCTATAAATATCACTTTTTATTGTGTATTTGAGGAACACAACCAATTACAAACTTCATTTGAATTGCTGTGCTATCAGAATATCAGTGTATAACTTTGCTGGGTATTGCAGTGTATGCTGGGTATCAAAAGGCCTTCAAACTTTTACAAAAGCCGTCAAAGTTACAAAAAATAGGTGTGCTCCTAACCCAATACTTGTCTTTTTAATTCTGTGCATCCAAATACTTGTAGTTAAAAGTTTTAAGAATTAAGCTTACTGTTTGTTGTTCTGTCCTAAACCAGCAGTTTGTCACCCAGATTTATTAAATAAGGGGGGGGTCATCAGATTATTCTCCATTTTATTGTAACTGAGGTACCGTTCAGTTGAGCAAAAATTGTAAAGGGGTACTCGAGCTGAAACCTCCAGATAGTAGGGGTACAGTTTCAAAAAAAGGTTGAAAACCCTGACCTACAGTATAAATGATCAGGAATAGATAAGGAAATGCTGACTAATACAATACAATAGGATTTATTTGGAGTTGTTGAAGGGCACTGGTCTCTTAAACCCAGAAGTTCTGATAAACCCCAATGCCTCACTATATATTGATGGACATTACATAAGCAAATGAGATGACCACTTTTTTTTTTTTTGGTACACCATGTTCCTAAATGTTTTCTGAGGAGAGTAAAAAATACATTAACTTTGATTCATGTACTCTTAAATGAATTAACGGTCCAGTTTATGGTAAACTGTGCATGCATGACTTAGAAACTCGGCTGTCAGCTAAGCAGAATATCTCAAAAACTGGCCTGAATTCGAAAATGCAGAATTCGGAACGTTATCTGAAAACCAGAGCAGCCCAGAAATTGGGATGTTATCAAAGCGGCCCAGAATTTGGGACGTTATCTAAAAACCAAAGCGGCCCAGAATTTGGGACGTTATCTAAAAACCAAAGCGGCCCAGAATTTGGGACGTTATCTAAAACCAAAGGCCCAGAATTTGGGATGTTATCTGCAAACCAAAGCGGCCCAGAATTTGGGACATTATCTGAAAAGTAAAGCGGCCCAGAATTTGCGACGTAAATGAAAACAGGGGCAGTCTATATGTAAAACTGTGATTACATTAGAGATAAACTAATGTATCCTGTAACAAAACTGCAATAGCGTATATGTTTTATATTAAAATATATCGCAAAAACGATTATAGATATATGCTACTTGAAAGAAAAAAGTACACCACCACAGAAAGCCAATTCTTACATTCGTGCATAACATGATAATTTATATAAAGTAATTCCTCATAGTTTGTAATATCAGTACAGTGTAATACCACATTATATTTTAATGGTAAGGTTGTGGAAAGCAGATCACTCTCTCTATCTGATCACAATGTTAAAAATGCCTGCACGCTTTTCCACTCGTGTGACGACGTATTCATGTGACTGACATGGACCAATCAAAACGCGAGACTGTTATGCGGTTCCATCCCAAAAACAGGGCCTGTGTCATACCTCCGGCCAGCTCTCCCTCCCACCCGATCTGCAATCTTGGAAATATCTTGGTAGCTTTGACCAATCATAGCCCGTGTCACTACCAAGAATTGACCAGGAGCGAGCCAATCAGATTTCGCAGAGCTACCAAGAATGAAGTGACGGAATTATCCAATCAGATCTCGTAGAACGCCCAAGAATCCTGCGCGTTCTCAACGACGGGAGATTATTGAATCGTGAAGACTTTTGGTTTATTTCGAAATACAATCATCTGAAGGGAAGAATTTTATTACAGTATTATTTTAATTGTCACTAGTACTGTACGTATAGTCACCAAAAATTTAAAAAAAATGCCAATAATAATACATGTTTGTATTACAAATGTCAGCTGTAGAAATGCTCGGATAGTAAACTCGATGTTTTGTAATATTATCAATAAAAATACACGATTGACATTTTTACAATAGGTGTCAGTTCTGAGTGTTAAAAAAATGTAATATTTACGACAGCTAGAAACTTGTTTGAGGGACTGTTTTATCCAAAGCGCAATTATATTTAATATATTTGTCCGTTATAATGATACTGTAATACTTGTATCCGGGACAACAGAAATCGTACCATGGTAAAATAAATAGTACCATATAGTACCGTGGTATAGTGTTGCATTATACTGTAGATACCAGGATACTTCTTAGAAATAAAAAGTACAATCGTATTATCATGGTGGTACTGCATTATAGTACCAGAATAGTGCATTGTACATTGATAGTATAGGATACATTGTGTTTTTCTATCATTTACTTTTAATTATGTATCCATGAATGTTATAGTACTGTATTTAACTTTAGGTTTTTAAGTCTAATTTAGTTTTCATTGAAAAATGATCTTGTTTTGAAAACAATGCTTAAAAAACGTGAACATGGGTACTCCATGCTTTTTTTTAAAAAAATAATCTTTTTTCAACAGTAAGTCCCTTTTGCCATTGTATAGTAGTGTTTATTTGTTTTCACCCAGTGAACCCCTTTTTGATTTCTTGTTGTTTTGTGTAGAAACCTTTTATTTGGCCATTGTGACTATTTTGTGTTTAGGCTATTTGTTTAATTGAAGTCTTTTGTTTAACTGCAACCTTGCTATTCTGTCACAAATGCTCTTTTTTCAGGTTCAGATGGAACCCTTGTTTAGAAGAAAGGCTGATGGCAGCTCAACCTGACTGATACAAAGTAATCCATAAGCTGGTATTGCCCCAGAAGGTTCAACCATGTAAGTTCGAATTTGAATCAATGCTTATAAAAATAATGATCTTCACATTATAACTACTTTATAGGTCTCCCTTTCAGTGCTAATTTCATTATCTATTACAATGCATTTTTTATAACTGATGGTGTGATTTGAACTTGGGTGCTATATAATGAATGTTTTAGTATACACATATCAAATACTGGCATTATTATATTTGGAGGAAAACAGTCAGTTGATATAAATGATATGTGGTCCAGTTACCATACCAGGTACCTATTGCTGTTGTTTTTCAGCTCTGATGACTGGTGCTGAACTGAGCAACCAAGAACTCCAGAAAAATCATACCTTCTTATACTGGACCATGCAAATACACAGGTACAGTGAACTTGATAAAGGATTGTCAGTATTACCATTAAAAATATAGGAATAAAGCTTCTAAATCATTAGCGCAATTTTCTCTGAAATTCCACACAGGAGTTGGTAGCAGTGTTTGATTTTTATAATCTTTAAATAATTATAACATAGAGGGATTTCTTAATTACAAATACACAATTTATTTATTTATTTTTTGCAGGGGAACTAATTGGTGTGGAGTATTTGTACAATCAGTTCTCCATGACGACGGTGCCATGATTGAGAGGTTGGAGGCTGGCTCTGATCTGTCTATTGAATTGGAGGAAGAGGAGGGATTTGCTGACACCGGTGTGTTTCAGGATCTAACAGTTCCTACACTGGACAGAGAGAACCTTCCTGCAGCTGTTTCCTTCCAAGTGCTCGTATCAAGCTGCGATGTAGCCTATGAGAATCGCTGACACAATTCAAGGGGAATTAGTTCAAATGGTCTAGCGCTCGCTTAGCATGTGAAAAGTAGCGGGATCGATGCCTGCATTTTCCAAATAGTTTTAATGTATCTACATATTTAGTCCCAACGCATTATGGAGATAAATACAAAGTGTGACAGTTCTTTGTAACAGAGACGCCCGCCCTACATGTGTATTTAAAAGCACAGTCTGCTAATTTGTAATATTCCCCAGACTGTAAAACTGTAGTGCGCCCTCCATCGTATGTCTTCCGAGAAGCACAAAGGGAGATTTTTTTTATAGTTTTTTAGTAATTGAAGAGTTTGTATTAATTTAGAATAAATATAAATGGCTTGAAGTTTGCTTTCATTTGTAGTTGGTAATGAAATATATCAATCATTGTACTGTATACTAGCTACTGTTGCATGTCCATGATTTTGTTTCTCAGCTTCCCATATGGTCTAGCGGTTAGGATTCCTGGTTTTCACCCAGGCGGCCCGGGTTCGACTCCCGGTATGGGAACGGCTTTGTTATTGTCATTTTGTTACAGAACTGTGGTCATGTGTAATGTGTTTTCACTATGATAATAAAGCTGCAGTTACTTGAAATATGAACATATATATATATATATATATATATATATATATATATATATACAACATTTTTTTACAGATTTGATACTGTATAAATGCAGAACCAATCGTTCCAGATGGATGAGACCATTCATTTTTAAATACATGTAATTTGATTTTTGTATTGGTTTTATTTGTATTGAGGTAGGGAGGCTGCAGTTGTTTCTAAGCGACAATGAATCTGGTATAAAATTCTTAGGGTTCGTGTCATACGACTTTGTGTCATCAAAGCTGTTTCTGGTGACGTTCAGTGGATTATATTTGGAATCTTTTGTCGTTCAGTATTTTCTAACGACAAATTAATAGCTCAGTTGGTTAGAGTGAAAGTTACTTTCACCATTTAGCCCAGCTGGCTCAGTCGGTAGAGCACGAGACTGTTTAATCTCAGGGTCGTGGGTTCAAGCCCCACGCTGGGTATCCTTTTTAAATACAAATTGAAGATGTTTCTTCGAGGCAACGTAGCAATGTCTGATTATGTTCACATTGTATACAGTATTGCAACAAAATTACTTATTGGTCATTGTCAAATAGCAATTGCTATTGTAAAATTCGTGCATCTTTTATAGCTATAACGATATTGAAATAAAGAATCTTACTTTTTTGGGCTTGACTTCAATCAGTTTCTTTTTTTTACAATGGTCTTAACATCATTCATGGAGCAACAGTTGGTATGTGCGTAATAAACCCAATCGGGCCTTGATACGAGAACCCTAGTGTGTGCTGAAATAAATAATGCGGTTTTCTACAATAACGAAAGTTGTGTGTCAGAATGGCCGAGCAGTCTAAGGCGCCAGACTCCAAGACTCTATTTTTCCAAAGAATTGTGTGTTCTGGTCTCTGAATAGAGGCGGGTTCAAATCCACTTCTGACAGTTCAATTTTACTTAGTTTTGAAAAAGAATACATTTCTTTATTTTACTATAAAAGATTGTTTTAAGAAAATCAACAGCTGATACCAAACTGTTGTCAAAACTAAATACCAGTTTAAATCCGACTAAAATAGTGTTCCTAACACAGATTTCATTTTTGTTGTAAACAGACTACTTGTTAACGTCTCTGAAAAATGTTTTGTGTCCAAACATGTTAACTTGATTGTTTTAATATTCCAAATAACATATTACTATGAAAAACATCTCCGTCGGCCACTGGATCGTGGTCTCAGGCTGGGATGCGGACCATTGAGAACAGTATAAACGATCTATTACTAGACGCAGCTTACAGGAGAAATGCCCTCGTTTAACATGCTAGGATGATCGACTTCGGCATTCTCCAACTGCTGTTTACATTTTCTAACACGTTATGAGGATGAATACAAAGTTTGACACTTTCCTTGTCAAGGGGGATAAGCACAAATTATTTTCAGATGTAATGTCTTTATTTAAGCTCATCTAGTCCTGCGTAGTGCTAATCACATTACTATATTTTTATATTATTCAAGGCCTATTTAAAGTGTTCTTAAATTGTTTTAACATTAGCAATGATCAATTTGAAATTTGCTTATTGATTTAAACAACTGAACAATTGTAGGCTTGATGGTTTCTTTTTTCTGCGTTTCTACCAGTATGAGAAACGCACTCAAAATGTGTCTCCTTCCTTCAACAACCCCCGACTGAAGATTGGAGTGTCATCACTAGCAGCGAGCAGGTGCCCGAAAACAACACTCATTGTCAGCTCGGTGCTGAGAAGAAAACACTCCCACTCCTCCTGGTGGATACCGAGACCAATCCCTTCAAAACATGTTTCACTCTAGAAATGATCCTTGCAAATATAGTCTTAACTTTTATTGGCAGACCGTCACCCACGACTGGAAAGCTCTACTTCATATGATACAATGACTGGGCAACGAGGTGTTCCATTAACAATACAAACTAACTTGAGACAGCCAAGTCGTTAAAGCAGACCTTAAGTTTGTCGTGTGATACAAAAGCAAGTTTTGGCATTTTTGCATTGTCTGCCTCGTCAAACAAGCTCGAGCCACAGCACACAGCGCTGCTGCATCGGGACACAGAGGTGGATTTTAAAGCGACTGAATCAACGAGCTGAGACTACTTTTTGAAGAAATTGAAAACATACCTCTCGTCGAAATATTTGCTAGTTAGTTAATTAATTAATTAATTAATTTTTTTTGAATTTGCAATTGGCAGACTACATTGCCAATCTGAATTGCTCATATTAAGCTGCGATGTAGCCTATGAGAATCGCTGGCATAATTCAAGGGGAATTAGCTCAAATGGTAGAGCTTCGCTTAGCATGCAAGAAGCAGCGGGATCGATGCCTGCATTCTCCGAATAGTTTTAATGTATCTGCGTATTTAGTCCCAACGCATTATGGAAATAAATACAAAGTGTAACAATTCTTTGTAACAGAGACGCCCGCCCTACATGTGTATTTTAAAGAACAGTCTCCTAATTTGTAATATTCCCAGCCTGAAAAACTGCAGTGCCCTCCATCGTGTCTTCGAGAAACACAAAGGAGATTTTTAAATATTTTTAGCAATGGAAGAGTTTATGTTATTTGTGAATAAATATAAATGGCTTGAAGTTTGCTTGCATTGGTTTGTACATGTAATTGATTACTTTCCTGCCCAGTGTTGCTTTCTTCTTAGATGTGGTCTCAGTTTTGACTGCTCAGGTTGGTCTCTGTGGCGCAATCGGTTAGCGTGTTTGGTTGTTAACCGAAAGGTTGGTGGTTCAAGCTCCCCCAGGGACGATGTTTTTTGCATTTTTTAATCACATTAGAAAATGGCACTCTGATACGCTGTTATTTCATCCAAATACACTGAAAAAAAAATGTGCTCTGTTTTTTAGTTCAAAATAACACAAAACAAAAATCATCTTCTTGTTGTTTGCCGAAACCCGGGATCGAACCATGGACTTTTAAATCTTCAGTCTAACGCTCTCCCAACTGAGCTATTTCGGCTTGACAAGCCTGCATTTTCGAGATAACATTCTTTTTTAGAACAGTTGTAATATAATTAAGTACATTTCTAAACAATCCGCTAGTAACATATAATCTCAAAGCGCTATAATTTATTTCAGCTCTTATGAAAGACAAGTATCCTTGAGCATTATATCATCCTTGATTGCGAAATGTAATATTAATTAATTGCCTACAGTCAATATTTTAGAACAACTACTTTGCTAACAGAAGAAAAACAAGCTAGCAGAGGATGGTTTCGATCCATCGACCTCTGGGTTATGGGCCCAGCACTTCCAGCTGCGCCACTCTGCTACAGCTGCCTTATGACTGAATTACCAAGCAGCAGAAAAAAAAAAAAAAAAAAAAAATTGTTTTAACCAGCCACACGGCAGTGGCCGGGCCGAACCATGGAAACCTCAAATATCAGTGAATTGATACAGAGACAAGCCGTGGCACCAGCAAAGGGGTTCAAATGAAATTAATAAATAAATTACGACCTGAAAAAAAAATACATGTGGGTATTTTAATCAAAAATCCACGCATCCATAATTCTGATTATTTATCTAAATAATCTCACAGCTAATTATTTACAATGATCATTTTCTATATTTCTCATAGTGCTAATGTGGTGTATAGTTTAACATATTAATGGATTTTAGAAATCATCTATGCTAGTCTGCTTCTCAAACAGTTTTAAATATAATTTAGATTTAAATGGCAGGTAGTATATAAATCAATTTCTAAAACAGGTCTCATTTTGTAATTTAAATAGGCCTACATATGTTTTTTGTTTCATGTCGTTATTAATGTATTTACTTATTTACTTGGTTAAACTTTAATCCAGCCTTACATTTTAACTTCTTGAAGTTACCACAGCGTGTCTATGTATGAGAATTACTGACGAGTAATATTTGTGATTTGATTACTCTAGCAGATGAACTGATAATGTATGGATGTTATTTTGTGAAAACAATACAATATAAAAAAAAAAAAAAGAAATACTACAACATTTAATAAATAAATAAATTATACACCAAACTGAAGCACATTTGTTTAGTGTTAATATCATGACAAATATACTTATTATAAATACGCACTTCCTTTTATTTGTTGGAAAACGGTCTGGAACTGAAGTATTTTTTTAATACAGTGCTATTTGAGTATTTAAAATATGGTCATCTTCAAAATTAAAATGCCAGCAAAGGTGTGTTAATTTAACGAAGCTTAACGCCGCTCGAACGTTCGCATTTTTAAATCCTAACGGTCTCTGCTCAGCTGAGTGGAATGTTCACGAGCCGGTTGCCTAGCAGCGTCTCCCCTCCTTCTCTGCCCCCGCCCTCTCGCCCTCTCTCGTTGCTCCAGCTAGAGTTCAAATTTAGCTTCGTTATATTAGCGCAATTCTTTACTAACTTTTACAAATTAGCTTCTTAGTGGCGCCGTGTTTTTAAGATGGTTCAGGTGCAGTCCGGGCAGACTGACTGGAGCATCATTACAGTATACCGCACTGCGCTCAGCTTTGTGTGGCGGCTGATACACAAAATAATGAACGACTGTTAAATAAATCACATGTATTGCTTTTTATTGCTAAATATGTATCTGGTATTCTAAGTATTATCTACAATTAATAATTCAGCTCTATTCATATTCAGAATGTAATACAGTATTAAGACAGTGTCTAGTATTATAAATAAATAAACATGCTTTAAGAGAAACAGCAGTGATGTTTATTGACCATTCCCATACATTCTCTATGTTTCTACATTGTGGTTGCACAGGGACAAGGGACTCAGTGGTGTTAAAAAAAAAAAAAAAAATGAACCTACAATTAACCAATATAGAAAGGAAGGGGAGAAATGTATTGCCTGTGTGCAGTACCTTACACTTTTCTCTATTAAATGTCATTTGCCATGTGTCTGTCCAGTTCTGAATGCTGTCTAGATCATTTTGAATGACCTTTGCTGCTGCAACAGTGTTTGCCACTCCTCATATTTGGAACTGGAAAAACAAGTCAAAAAGGAAGTTAGAATGGCCAAGAGAGGTAGATATGAATGAACATTGCTAAGGGGGCTAAAACCATTTCCAAAATGTTTTTCCAATATTATAACAGCAAGAGAACATTCAAAGAGGAGGTTAAAAGTCTAAGAGATACAAATGGCAAAATCATAGATGAAGAAATCAAAAATAGCAAATATATTAAATGATTGCTTTTCACAAGTTTTTACAAAGGAGGATACGGACAACATGCCCCACATGTTGACCTGTATTTTAAATAACTTTAACATAACAGAGGCAGAAGTGTTAAAGAGACTAGGAGCTCTTAAAATAAACAAATCCACTGGGCCGGATAAGATCATTCCAATAGTACTCAAAGAAATGAAAGAAGTTATTTACAAACCGTTAACCAAGATCATGCAACAGTCTCTGGACACAGGGGTTGTACTGGCAGACTGGAGAATTACACATGTAATACCGATCCACAAAAAGGGAGACAAAACCGAACCAGGTAACTACAGACCAATAAGCCTGACTTCTATTATATGTAAACCTATGGAAACTATAATAAGATCCAAAATGGAAAATTACCTATATGGTAACAATATCCTGGGAGACAGTCAGCATGGTTTTAGGAAAGGGAGATCGTGTCTAACTAACCTGCTTGATTTTTTTGAGAATGCAACATCAACAATGGATAATTGCAAAGCATACAACATGGTTTATTTAGATTTCCAGAAAGCTTTTGACAAAGTCCCGCAGAAAAGATTAATTCTCAAATTGAACGCAGTAGGGATTCAAGGAAATGCATGCACATGGATTAGGGAGTGGTTAACAAGTAGAAAACAGAAAGTACTGATTAGAGGAGAAACCTGAAAATGGAGCGAGGTAACCAGTGGTGTACCACAGGGATCAGTATTAGGTCCTCTGCTCTTCCTAATCTATATTAATGACTTATATTCTGGTATAGTAAGCAAACTTGTTAAATTTGCAGACGACACAAAAATAGGAGGAGTGACAAACACTGTTGCAGCAGCAAAGGTCATTCAAAAATGATCTAGACAGCATTCAGAACTGGGCAAACACATGACAAATTACATTTAATAGAGAAAAGTGTAAGGTACGACACACAGGCAATAAAAATGTGTATTATGAATATCATAATATTACACTTAATGAAACACAAGTGCAGAGTTTAAAACACATATACAAATAGAACTAATCCACTCTTCTATTAAACTGTGATCTTAGTGTTTGATTGAATCCCTCTCTGTGTTTGTATAGCCTGGAAACAGGCATCAATGCCCTGCATAGCTGCACACACTGCCATCATTCACACTGACCACAAGAGGGAGCCAGAGCATCACTGCTGTCCATAATGTAATAACAGTACAGAAATAAGACAATTGAAATAGGCAGCAGTTACCTCCCCAGTCAGCCCAGGTCTCCCATTGTTAACACAAGGCTCCTCACACCCAGTCAGCTAAACACTACAGTGTGGTCTGTGTATGGAGGAAGGAGCTGCTCATAGTGATGCATGCTGGGAAACACTGACTCTAATATCTCCACACTTGGGATTCATTTCCCCTTGATTCCACCCCCGGCAGTCACTGTGCTAGTAACCTCAAAGTGTGACAGAGATACACAGTGACAGCTTGAAACAGAGATCCACAGTGACAGCTTGAAACAGAGATCCACAGTGACAGCTTGAAACAGAGATACACAGTGACAGCTTGAAACAGAGACACAGTGACAGCTTGTAACAGAGATACACAGTGACAGCTTGTAACAGAGATACACAGTGACAGCTTGAAACAGAGATACACAGTGACAGCTTGAATCAGAGATACACAGTGACAGCTTATAACAGAGATACACAGTGACAGCTTGAAACAGAGATACACAGTGACAGCTTGTAACAGAGATACACAGTGACAGCTTGAAACAGAGATCCACAGTGACAGCTTGAAACAGAGATCCACAGTGACAGCTTGAAACAGAGATACACAGTGACAGCTTGGAACAGAGATACACAGTGACAGCTTGAAACAGAGATACACAGTGACAGCTTGAAACAGAGATCCACAGTGACAGCTTGAAACAGAGATACACAGTGACAGCTTGGAACAGAGATACACAGTGACAGCTTGAAACAGAGATACACAGTGACAGCTTGAAACAGAGATACACAGTGACAGCTTGGAACAGAGATACACAGTGACAGCTTGAAACAGAGATACACAGTGACAGCTTGTAACAGAGATACACAGTGACAGCTTGTAACAGAGATCCACAGTGACAGCGTGTAACAGAGATACACAGTGACAGCTTGTAACAGAGATACACAGTGACAGCTTGTAACAGAGATACACAGTGACAGCTTGTAGCAGAGATCCACAGTGACAGCTTGGAACAGAGATACACAGTGACAGCTTGAAACAGAGATACACAGTGACAGCTTGAAACAGAGATACACAGTGACAGCTTGAAACAGAGATCCACAGTGACAGCTTGAAACAGAGATACACAGTGACAGCTTGAAACAGAGATACACAGTGACAGCTTGTAACAGAGACACACAGTGACAGCTTGTAACAGAGATCCACAGTGACAGCTTGAAACAGAGATCCACAGTGACAGCTTGGAACAGAGATACACAGTGACAGCTTGAAACAGAGATACACAGTGACAGCTTGTAACAGAGATACACAGTGACAGCTTGAAACAGAGATCCACAGTGACAGCTTGAAACAGAGATACACAGTGACAGCTTGAAACAGAGATACACAGTGACAGCTTATAACAGAGATACACAGTGACAGCTTGAAACAGAGATACACAGTGACAGCTTGTAACAAAGAACCACAGTGACAGCTTGAAACAGAGATACACAGTGACAGCTTGGAACAGAGATACACAGTGACAGCGTGGAACAGAGATACACAGTGACAGCTTGGAACAGAGATACACAGTGACAGCTTGAGAAGTCAAACAGTCTGTATGAGAAGACATCGAAGCAATGTGGAGGAATGTTTTCTAATGCAGCCTCATTATCCTCATTGCAAAGTGAGCAAACTGGGACAAGGGCCACACAGTGACAGCGTGAGTATTCAGAGTAGACTGGAGCAGAAAGAATGAATGTTTTCAAAGGTGCCCACATTGCCCCACTATGCTGATTGCATCTTTACATTGTATTCTCACTACCAGTGAATAAACACACCCTCAAATTAACACAAAACTGTTTTTGGCTTTGACTTAACTTTAAATAAATCTTCTCATCATAAAAAAATAAATAAAAAAGACAAATCATCATACAGATAGCTAATTGAGTTTTTATCAGCTCACACAGTCTGTCCCTTCATGCCCCGTGTCCCATATGTTACTCCACTTTCTCCTGCAATGACTTTTTACTGTGAGAGGCTGATGAAAGTGGAGCACACATTTTAAAACCAAGGGATTGCATCTTCATTAAACTGATCCTGAACAGCAAAGACTGCAGTTACTAACACTTACCACAAGAGGGAAACAGGCACTTGTTCAAACCCAATCTGAAGGGGGGTGTTATTTTGGTCTTTACAAAACACACAGCACCACTGATTTCCATAATGTAAAACAGTTCCCTGAACATCATATTTTTAAAATGATTTCTATTAAAACATTCTTAAATATCCTTCAGCAAACTCAAGTGAATAAGATTGTATTTCATTGTATTCTTAAGCAATTTCCATTCAAGCCATCAGACCCAATCCTGCACAGGGTGTACTTATGAACACTATCAAAGAGAAAGCCAGAACAGCACTCATTGTATGAAGTAACAACACAGTAATAAAACAGGCTGTTACAACACAACCCCAGACTGACAGCAATCCCAATCACATCATGTTTCTCCTGCCAGTCTGACCCTTCCCATCCCAGCCGTGCTAAACTGCTAATCTTGCTCTGTCAGAACACACAGCACCAAGCCTGTGTTTACACCACTGCTTGGCTAGAAGTGGCTGCTGTGCCAAGGAAGACAATTTGCATAGAAAAGACACTTTGCATTGGTAGCACACGCTTCAGTGCTCTGGGAGTGTTTATAGCCCTGTGAGTTTAACACTTCATGATTGAGAGCTGTCCTTCATGGCAACAGAATCCACAACAACAATGACTTTTATCAGCATATTCATCTGGGCACTTGTCATCTGCACTCAGGGTAAGAATCATTTAGAAAAACACTTTAAAAAAAACTATTTGTGGGACATTTCTTACTATACAGTACAAGTGTTCAAATTAAACAGGAGTAACTGAAAAAGGCTTGACATTTAAATCAATTTAATATAATTCAATTTACTTGTTTATTATAATTTTTCTATATTATTATTTATTATTTTCAGAATCCAGTGGACAGTATACTGTGACTCAGACTCCAGCAGTGAAATCTGTTCTCCCAGGAGACACAGTCGCTCTGAGCTGTAAAGTCAGCAGTGCAGTGTACAGCAATAGCAATGGCCACTGGCTAGCCTGGTACCAACAGAAACCTGGAGAAGCTCCCAAACTCCTGATCTACTTGGCAAGTACCCTTCAGTCTGGGATCCCAACTCGTTTCAGTGGCAGTGGATCTGGGACTGACTTCACTCTGACCATCAGTGGAGTCCAGGCTGAAGATGCAGGAGATTACTACTGTCAGAGTTACCACTACCCCAGCAGTAGAGATGTGTTCACACAGTACTACACACCCGTACAAAACCCCCTCAGCAGGACTGCACAGCGACTGCACTGCTGCAGCTGGGACCCACTGCAGGTGCTGAGGGTGAAGGCAATGAAACGGGACACGGCCTGTGGAGGATCTCAACTGCACACAAACACACTGAGCTCAATAACAAGGGCTCAAAATAAAAGACAAGATCAATCTGGTAAATATCTTGATTATTCATGTATTCTAATACATTGCAGAGGCTGAAGGGCTGTCATTGGATTTATATTTAATAATTTAGTTTCAAATGAAAATGAAAATATAATTCTTGATTTATCTACAGTAAGGAAAAGATAAATGTGAATATTGTTAATTTTCTGATAATTAAATACAAACTGAAAATAAACTAAATCAGACACTTTTCTCATCTTAAAGGAAATAAATAAATATATACATGCATTCATACATACATACATAGCATATTAAAATCCAACATATTTCTATTACAAGATTTAAAACTATCTATGGTTTAAAACACATTTAACATATTTCAATATTAACATATATTTTTTTAATTTCTTTACATGTCTTCAAAGCAATTTAATATATTTCTTATTGAAACTATAAAAGAAATAAATATAGTGAAATAAATATGAATAAAAATCTATTTCTATAAAGTGTATCAGTAATGCTACAAAATTTAAACCTCACGCTGAAATTTCAAGCATTTCATTCATTTTATTATTTGGTGCGTTGATGCTCAGAAAAGTGTTGATAGTGTGAAAACATGGAGTACGCACACAAACACATTGTTAATTCACCATTGTGCAATTTAAAGAACTATATTAAGGGTGGGGTTTGTTTCTTGTTTCAATTTGCACATCGTTGATGGTTAGATAATTCATTGTAAATTTCACTTCATTAAGTGTATGTTTGTGGTAATGAGCTGGCTGTTTAACAATACCTGTATCTAATCATCTTCATCAATTGATTAATAACTATTAAGGTTTGTTTGGTTTACAAATTGTAACTTATTTGCCAGTCATTGATGTTGGGATATCTGATTGAAAACTTTACTTGATGAAGTGTATGTCTGTGATAATGAATTGTCTGCTTAACAAACCTGTGTTTAATCATGTTCACTAATTGGTAATAACGATATTAAGGGCTGGGTTTGCTTTGTTTCTTTTAAACACTGAGGACGGCTCTTTGGAGTCGAAACACGTCTGTTGTTTGAAGTTTTGGTCTCTGTTTTTAAATAAATGTAGAATGTTTGAAATATCACAATGGTGAATTAACCAGTTTTGTTTTCCTGCTATAAAGTGTAGCATTGAGAGGAACACACCCAGATGTTTAGCTGTGGAAGCTGCTGTATGTGCAAGGACTTGGCACTATCAGTGTGAAGCTCTGTGTGGAATGCATGCTTTCACAGGCTGATACAACCAATGCATCGCATTGAAAGAGGAAGAAACCATTCTGACTTCATTGTCAACCATACAGGACATTGTCAGTCAACGAACAGACTGGGGTAACAGAGTGATATACTGTAAGCAAGGAGCTAGTCAAGTCTTGTGAGGCTTTTTGTCTGCTCCTTGTCTGGTAAAGCAGGAGATGATGTTGAATGGGGTTACAGATTGATCTGCAGCAGAAAATGATGCATGCAGCTCTCCCACATCCCCTGCCTGCGCGCACTGCTGTGTTTTGTGTTGTGTGTTGTTTTCAGAGCGGTCGTTGTTTATATTTGTATTTATTTGTAATGATTGCAATGTTAAATCAATCATTTTTCACAGGTATTTATTGCACCGCGCACTTTAGTGTGCTTCTGGTGCTGAACGTTTCCTGCTGTGTATTAATCTGCTGCTAACATTCCATTTCTTTTTATCTGCAATAAAATAAAAGATTATTTTTTAATTGGAAGAGGCCGTGTTTCTGATCCCATCCTTGATTTCCTTTCAGAATAAAATAACTTGTAACTGTTTTATTTGTCCAGTGTCTTACACACTAATCTGGCGCAGACCGACTCCAAATGTGATTATGTATTTCAATTCTGCGTAAGCCCTGCCTAGCGGGTGTTACAGTTACATAAAAGGACTCTATAGAGTCCTAATGCAAAAAGAAAGAGCAAAAAGCAAGTTGGGAAAGGGGAGGAGGGTGTCAGTAAATATCCAGAGTGCTCTGAGGTTTAAACACAAAACACACAGCTGATAGGAAAGAGGAAACACTCTCTGAGCCTCCAGCTCAATACAGCAAATCATGGAATAAAGAGATTCAGTGACAGCTAACACAGGAGCTGCTCTGTGTTCAAGTGAATAAAGTGCACTCATTAATTTGACCTCTGAGAGACACAGTGCAGGTATTAATACTGACCACACGAGGGAGCCAGAGCACCACTGCACAGGACTGCCCCCAACCCCTGAGCCGCCTCCCTCCCCCTCCCCAGTGCAGTAAGAAGGAGCCTTGTGTCCTCCTGCTGTCTGCTTCTCTCTGCCCCCCTCTCTCCTGTAGAATCCACACCAGCCTTGTTGAACAGAGCCCAGTGGCACACAAGCCTTTATCAGAGCACTGCCACTCCCCACACTAGATCAGTGTCTCACTGTTTCTAAATGACATGTGGGATTGGACACTGCACAGGACACTGGAGTGTTAGAGTGGCAATCAGATGAAGCAGGAGCCTGGAGACGTGTCAGAAACATCAAACAGAGCCCTGAGAAGCAGCACAGACTGCAGATATTAACACTGACCACAAGAGGGAGCCAGAGCACCACTGCTCTTCATAATCAATCAATCAATCAATCAATCAATCAATCTTTATTTTATATAGCGCCTTTCATAGTGGACCACCATCACAAAGTGCTTTTCAAGACACTGGGGAACAATGCATAATACATTAAATACAGTGAAATACAGGGCATAGTACATTAAATACAAACAGTAAAAAACAATGCAAATACATTAAATACAAGCATATTACATTAAATACAAGGCGAGGATGTGATTTCTAAACATTGTGGATGTGTGTGTCATACAGAATTATCTGAATAAGATGGGTGAAAACCTGAAATAGCAATTTAGACAACAATTAATAACAGATATCAGGCTTGAAGAGCATTGAAAGCCAGAGAGAACATGGGGATGAATAATGTAATAACACAGTAAAAGACAATTGAAATAGGAAGCAGTTACCTCCCAGTCAACCCAGTTCTCCCATTGTTAACACAAGGCTCCTCACACCCAGTCATCTATTTGTATATTAAACACAACAGCATGGGAAGGGATTTTACTAATGATTCCACAGACCAGCTTGCACAGACTGCACAACACTCTGTGACCACAAGAGGGAGGGAGAGAATAATAAAATGATGCTCTTTAATCCAGAGCAGTGGTTCTTAACCTGGGGTCTCAGAGACAGTCCAGGGGTCCACAGGAAAAAAAACTGGAAAATTTTCACTCAACATTAGCAATGTGCAAAATCAAAATGTTTGCCTCTTGAATGGATTTGATTTCACAAAGTTTATGATGGATCTGTTAACCTGCAGCTGGGATTTTAATATTTTACAATTTACAATTATTTATACTGGTAACAAAGCTACATAATCACAGCTGTGGCTAAGATTAATTGTTTGAGAGATTGGAGAAGATAGAGAAATAGCTGTGTTTGAAACAAACTCAACACAAAGAAAACTATAAGCTATTTGTTTTTTTGTGCTTGACAGAGTTTTTTTTTTTTTTTTTTTTTTTCTGAAAGGCAAAGAAACTGCATCAGCTGAAAATGAGTTTAATCTTAAGAGCACTGCTTGGCTAGAAGTGGCTGCTGTGCCAACCTTCAGTATATAGAAAAAGACACTTTGCATTGGCAGCACATGCTTCAGTGCTCTGGGAGTGTTTATAGCCCTGTGAGTTTAACACTTCATGATTGAGAGCTGCCCTTCATGGCAACAGGGTCCACAACAACAATGACTTTTATCAGCATCTTCATCTGGGCACTTGTCATCTGCACTCAGGGTAAGAATCATTTAGAAAAAACATGTTTTTTAAAAAAAAAAATCTATTTGTGGGAAATTCTTAATATATATATAAAATAAAAAAGTAAAACAGTCAAATTGAAAAGTCTTGACATTTAATGTGATTTAATCATTTAATTCAATCATTTACTATAATTTTTATTTTATTATTTTCAGAATCCAGTGGACAGTATACTGTGACTCAGACTCCAGCAGTGAAATCTGTTCTCCCAGGAGACACAGTCGCTCTGAGCTGTAAAGTCAGCAGCGTAGTGTCCTGATGGTTCTAATGATTACCTAGCCTGGTACCAACAGAAACCTGGAGAAGCTCCCAAACTCCTGATCTATGCTGCAAGTTACCTTCAGTCTGGGATCCCAACTCGTTTCAGTGGCAGTGGATCTGGGACTGACTTCACTCTGACCATCAGTGGAGTCCAGGCTGAAGATGCAGGAGATTACTACTGTCAGAGTGCACACAGTGGCAATGTGTTCACACAGTGCTACAGAGTGCTACACACCGTAAAAAACCTCCCTCAGCTGGACTGCAGGTGAACATTGTTCATTTTCAATTACTTAAATAAAAGCTGAAAATAAAGTTAACCAAACATTTTGCTTCTCTTTCAGTAAATGTATATAAATAAATAAATTGCATATTTAACTTCAAATTGTATTATTTACTTTTTTCATTTTACTCTTTTAATGATTCCACTTCATCAGCAACACATTCTATATACAAACAGAATGATGTTTATTTTTTAAAACAATTGAACTGTATGCATATTGAGATTGATTTATTTATGATCCACTGGACAACATATTAAAAAAAGAAGTCCAGCAAACAGCAAAGCCCAGTATTGCAGTGATGTGTAGTTATACTTTCTGACTCTGTGGAGTCCAGCTGGATATTTTTCATTGTGTCAATTTGATGTATTTTAATGGATTTTCAAAACTAATATTAAAAATAAATGAATAACATTGAACTTGAACATATTGTTAAGATGAAAATCAAGACACAAATAACTGTTAATTACAATGAACAAACCATGTCTTCTTTTGAAATAGAATTTTACACGTTATTCTTAATTATTAAAAAAAATGTTAACACTATATTGATATACCTCAGATTATAACTTATTATAATAAAAAATAATGTATCTAAATTTAAATAAAATAAATAAATGAGGAATTCATACATTTCTGAGTGAATTCTTATTTTTTTATTAAGGAGCAGCACATCAGCGTTATTGAAGGCAGTTTATTCTTCATTGTCTTGCCTCCTGTGTCATCCTTGTTACCCACCTGGTCTCCTTCATTCCTTATGTGCAGCAGCCCCTGGCACACATGTCTCAACACTTATGGGCCAGTTCATTCTGAACAGGCAGATTTCTAATGCCCCTCCTAGAGAGCAGGAAAGCACTGAGAGGCTAAACATAAAACTACAGGAAGGATAATCTAACTGTACTGTGAGTCACCCAACCCTATCAAGTCCCACCTGTGTTCACAGCTCAGATCTCATAGAACTGTCTTTGACACTTATTGAAACACAAGTGCAGCGCTTAGAACACATATACAAATAGAACTAATCCACCTTCTATTAAACTGTGAACTTAGTGTTTGATTGAATCCCTCTGTGTTTGTATAGCCTGGAAACAGGCATCAGTGCCCTGCCAAGATGCACACACTGCCATCATTCACACTGACCACAAGAGGGAGCCAGAGCACCACTGCTGTCCATAATGTAATAGCACAGTAATAAGACAATTGAAATAGGCATCAGTTACCCCCCAGTCAGCCCAATTCTCCCACTGTTAACAAGGCTCCTCAAACCCAGTCATCTAAACACAACAGCATGGGAAGGATTTCTATTGCAAATCCACATCAGTAGCACATGCTGCACTATACTTTTGTGACCACAAGAGGGAGGGAGAGAGTAATTAAATGATGCTCTTTAATCCAGAGCAGTGATTCTAACCTGGGGTCCTCAGAGACAGTCCAGGCGGTCCACAGGACAAAACTGGAAACTTTTAACTCAACATTAGAAATGTGCAAAATCAAAATGTTTGCTTCCAGAACGGATTTGATTTCACAACATTTATTATTATTATTATTATTATTATTATTATTATTATTATTATTATTTATTTCTTAGCAGACGCCCTTATCCAGGGTGACTTACAGATACCTAAACATGATGGATTGTGGCATTATTATTATTATTATTATTATTATTATTATTATTATTATTATCATTATTATTATTGTATGGTCATATGCATTATTAGAAATAGAGGGTGGATGAAAAGCTGTCTGCCATTATTTGTGTCTGTTTGTATTTGTGTAGCCTGCTCTCATGGGAATGCGTGACTGACACAGCTGATTAGAATAGGATGACTCACGCATTTATATTTAAACTGTGCAAAACACTAGCTGAGGGGTAATAGGATAATTGATAGTTATTTAACCCCTCAGCTTGTAAAGTATGAAAACCTTCTGTTTACCACTGCAAGGGTGGAAGTGTCAGCTAGACGAGATGAGAGATGAGAGACGCGAGACGAGGAGACGTAAAGATGCGAGTCTGAATAAATCAAGATATATACAGTTGCTAACGTATACTGGGAGTTGTAACCAGCATAATATTTCTGATCAATCATATTGTTCCATGTTCTGTTTAATTTGTTTGTGATTTTGTTTTGTTTAAAAAAGTCTGTTTTCATTTATAAATGCTGAGCGCAAAAACAAGCGCCTCCACTTCACCCGTAAATCCAGTCTGTCTGTGTCCATTACTTCCTGATTCTGACATCACCGCTCAAGCCATCTGCAGCACATGGTGTCCCGTGGGATAAACAATGCCTCCAGGAGTCAGGACCAGGGAAGTACTGCAAGCTTTTTTTTGTTTTTTGGAAGAAAAAAAGAAAGAAAGAAATGGGAAGAAGGCAGCAGCAACAGAGGAAGTACCCTGGTTGTGTTGAGTTCAGGTCTACATTGTGGCGAGTGGTGCCCTGGTTGTGTTGAGTTCAGGTCTACATTGTGGGCAGTGGTGCCCTGGTTGTGTTGAGTTCAGGTCTACATTGTGGGCGAAAGTGGTGCCCTGGTTGTGTTGAGTTCAGGTCTACATTGTGGGCGAGTGGTGCTCTGGTTGTGTTGAGTTCAGGTCTACATTGTGGGTGAGTGGTGCCCTGGTTGTGTTGAGTTCAGGTCTACATTGTGGGTGAGTGGTGCCCTGGTTGTGTTGAGTTCAGGTCTACATTGTGGGCGAGTGGTGCCCTGGTTGTGTTGAGTTCAGGTCTACATTGTGGGTGAGTGGTGCCCTGGTTGTGTTGAGTTCAGGTCTACATTGTGGGTGAGTGGTGCCCTGGTTGTGGTTAGTTCAGGCACACATTGGCCATCTGCCCTACCCAATATCAAGGGGTGATGTTGGCTGTCCGAATGAGCCAGGGCCAGGCACCCTGGAAAACCTGGAACAGTCACAGACAAGAGCAGCAACACCAGCTTCAGCCGGAGGAACCGCAGCCCGGGTGTCACTGCTGTGCTGATCCAGGAATTCAACATGGACTGTCCTTGTACCCCCGGACAGCCACTGCAGTTGTGCCCCATCTGTAGGGCTTGGCACTGTGGCCCGCTGCCCTGCACCAGGAGGGTGAGGAGAAAAGAAGGGGGGAAAAAGCCCCGCTGCTCTCTCCAATATCCAGGAGGGGGAATCCCGAGCGTCTAGAGCCCAAGAAGGGGAAGCCCAAGTGTCCAGAGCCCAAGAGGGAACAGCCTAAGCATCCAGAGCCCAAGAAGGGGGAGGCCAAGCGTCCAGAGCCCAAGAAAGGGGAGGCCGAGCGTCCAGAGCCCAAGAGGGAACAGCCTAAGCATCCAGAGCCCAAGAAGGGGAGGCCAAGCCGCCCAGAGCCCAAGAAAGGGAGGCCAAGCGTCCAGAGCTCAAGAAGGGGAGGCCGAGCATCCAGATCCCAAGAAGGGCCTCCGCCTCTATGGAATTAAAAAAACATGTAAGCGGATGTGGCTGCAGAGATATTCTCCTCGCGCAGATTCTCTGTTTTTCACGCAGACCTCGTCTCGGCGTTTCAGTTTACAAAGGCGGGGTTGTGTGAGTCTTTCCGTTTATATATTGTTATGCTTTTGCTATTGGTTAATGCAAATTGGCGGGAAGGAGCGTGATATTAAAACTGAGAGGGACTGTGGGCGCTCTCTGTCCCCACTGCGATGTTAGGTAGGGAGTGTTGTTGAGTGATCAGTGCTGTTGTCATATTTTTAAATAAATTTTAAAAAAACTACCATTGACAGTAAACTGGCTGAGTCCATACCTTGTGTTCATTGCTGGGGAAAGCAAGCTGCTGGTCTCCAGCCAACCTCTGACGATCTACCAGACTCATGCGGCAACCTGCCTTTGGTAAGTCAGGGTAAGTAGACTGAGATGGAGGGGCAGGCGGTAACAACTGTTGTCAGAAGCGGAGATCCTACCGAGAGGGGCAAACGGACTGAAGGCATAACTGGTGTAGTTACTCAACAGCCAGAACGAGCTAAAATTTGAAATACAGAATTGCACCAAGGCAGCACAACAGATGTGTAAACTTGAAATTGCAGAAACTGCAAGCCAGCTTCGCAAAACGAAATGGAAGAAGAGCACAGAGACATCACAGAGAAACTGGAAGGTTTTGAAAGCAAGCTAAAAGAAGGTACTTAATATGGCTATGGGTGAACAAGATCAGCTGAGGTTGAGCAGTTAGAAAAGTGGCGATTACAGCGCTGTCCAGCCCGCTACTGCACAACAGAAACTTAATCAGAGTAAATTCAATGGGAAAATTGACAGGGCCACATACTACCAGCACTTCGAGACCATGAGTACTCTAAACGGGTGTACTGACGATGAAGCGGGCCCAACTTGCTATTAGCCCAGACAGTGATGCTATGACTGTGCTTACCTTGCTGCAAACGGAGGTTGTATCCGACTACAGTGGGCTGGTGGATATCTTTGCTCTGTGCTGGGGGTGATCACAGAAGGAACTTGCCAAAGCTCAATATGACACCAGGAGGAAAAAGCCAGACGAGTCCCTTGCTGACTTTGCCCAGGATCTACAACGTCTTTTCGCTCTTCATTCCCTGAGGTGCCGGAGAAATGCAGAGATGCCTTGCTCACTGACAAATGAATCAGTTTGTTTCGGGACCGTGAGCTGAGAATCCGACTGAAGAGAAGATCTTGTCCTACACTCACCGGCGCACTCAATCGAGCAATTCAGCTGGAGTGCATCTATGAGACCACTGGAGAAAAGAAACCGGCTCAGCAGCACAGCGTTCACCGCACTCAAACCCAGGATGAGGCGACAACTGGCGAGTCTGCAAGTGGGAGAACGAAGGTAACTCTAATCCTGACATCGGGTTGGTATTGGAAATTTGGTTGAAAAAATGGATGCTATGGGAAGGCTATAATTGAATTGGGTACTTCTAAAATGGGTAAATTTGATGGGGAGTGTCACTATAAGACAGGACACATAAAACGATTTTGTAAAAAAAATGAAAAAGGATCACAATAAAGAAGGAAAGCCGGAGACAAAGTGATATCTGCAAATGATCAGGGAAACAATGTTCCCAGGTTGCGAGGCTGAACCTGGGAAATAATGTGAAGGAGGCCTCTGAAACTGTCTTCAATGTTGGTAAACTAGGGACTGCGTGTGGCTGGTTATCCGCTGTGATGTAGAGGGTTTGCCAATCGATGCAGTAATAGATACTGGAGCAAATTTGACTGTCATGAGTGACAAACTATTTGCACAAATTGTTTTTAAAATACCAGATTGTAGCGCTCCGGAGACTTGCAGCATTAAGACTGTAACTGGAGATGTGATGTCAGCGACTAGAACGGGTGAGATAACATTTCAAATTGGCCAATACACTTTAAGTCACAGTGTCTGGGTGGCTGACATAGCAGACGATTTATTACTGGGTTTGGATCTCTTGCAGATACACCATGTGGTTTTAGATTTAACAAGGAATGTACTGTCCTTGGATGGCAAACAGCTTGAAGTACGTCACACGCAGACGGAATCAGAACCCCATTGTGACAGGCATGGAGACTTACTGTTCCGGCAGGATCTGAGGTAGCAGCAGAGTTAGAAGGCGAAAGAGCTGACACTTTGCAATGTGGTTTAATTGATATTTGTCCTGAAAGTAACATGCACCCTAACATTTTAGTTGCAAGATCAGTAGTAGATCTAAAATCGAAAATAGTGCCTATAAGGCTTTTGAATAGCTTTTACACTGCCCAAGTAATTAAAAAAAAAAAGGGTCACGTGTTAGCCGATTGGGAAGCTGCAACACTTGTACAAGCTGAGAGTGCAGTGTGCTGCTCACTTATGTCAGGCGCCATCCAGTGGTGCTTTGAGAATTGCAAGAGACTAAAAGTGGGTTAGTTCTCCGAACACTGCCTAAACATTTAAAAGTTTTGTGGGAAAGGAGCAGTTGAGCTTAATGAGGAACAACAAAGGAAACTTCAAACTGTGCTGGCTGAGTACCAAGATGTATTCTGTAAAGATAAGGATGACTTTGGTAAGACTGCGTTAGTAACCCAGAAAATAAACACTGGTAACGCAGCCAAGCAAGAGGAGGTGGAACGCATGGTTCGAGGCCTCAGAAGGCAGGGGGTTATTGAAGACTCCAGCAGTCCATGGGCCTCACCTACAGTGTTAGTAAAGAAGAAGAACGGCAGCACTAGGGTCTGAGTCGACTGAGGAAATTGAATGAGGTTACTGAGAAAGATTCTTACCCGCTGCCGAGAACAGATGACACCCTTCAGGCATTGAGCGCTTCTGTCTAGTTTTCCACACTAGATTTAAAGAGTGGCTATTGGCAGGTGGAGGTAGATGAAGCTGATAGACCAAAGACAGCATTCCCAGTTGGACGGGGCTTGCACCAGTTCAATGTGATGCCCTGTGGTCTCTGCAATGCACCTGCTACGTTTGAAAGGCTTATGGAGAGGGTGTGGTCAGGCTTGCTACAGACCCAAGAAAAATAACAGCAGTCAGCAACTGACTAAGGCTGACCAATGTAACTGAGGTACGCTGCTTTTTGGGTTAATGTTCCTACTACAGGAAGTTTATTGAGTCCTTTGCAGACATTGCTAAGCCATTGCATGCTTTGACAAAGAAGGGACAGCCGTTCCTTTGGAGTAAAGCATGTGAGCATGCTTTTATTCACCTCATACAGGCTGTAGGCTCTCCTTTACTAGGCTACCTTCGATTTGACCTTCCGTTCACCCTGGATATCGTGGGAGTTGGAGCTGTGCGTTCCCAGGTCCAGGATGGAGTGGAAAGGGTTATAGGATACTATAGCCAGACACTGACTGCTCCGGAGAGGAACTACTGCACTACTCGCAAGGAACTGCTAGCTGTGGTAAAAGGTGTCACGCACTTTCATCATTATTTGTATGGCTGGTCTTTGTTGTTAATGCGTACTGACCACTCTGCTTTCCAATGGCTTTTCAGGTCAACCACCTGGAGGTCCAGATTGCAAGGTGGCTACAAAGCCTACAGCAATAAGTGTTACACCAGCAGGGGTAAAGCATGGCAATGCTGATGTTCTATCTAGAGCACCCTGTCTGGGTACTGAGTGTGGTTTCTGTACCAGGCAGAGCAGTGGAACCCCGTAGCAGTGTGGGAGGAGAGCAGGGTGCTGTAACAGAGGGCTCCCAGGAGGCCAGGATGGAATTTACAGCTCAAGCTCCACTGTGCTGGTTAACAAGCAAAGCCGCTCTTGAGCGAGCAGCTTGTTGATGGTCACAGTGCTGAAGAGCTGAGGCTGCACAGCAACATGAGCTTGATTTCACTCCTCTGCTTAACTGGAAAGAACAGGGGGCGTCCACAGGAAAATGTGTCACACCTCAGCTCAGACATCACAGCATACTGGGCTATTTGGGACAGTATAGAGTTAAAAGATGCTTTACTCTGTTGTAAGTGGGAGGCTCCATCGGGGGGATGCTGCAGGTATCAGCTGTTGGTTCCAGGGTCCCTGAGAAAGGAAGTGCTAACCATGGCTCACAGTACTAAGGTTGTAAATTCGAATCAGAGGTTTTCTCCAGGGTGTGTCAACTTCTGGGTGTGTGGAAGACACACACCACGCCATTGAGGTCTCAGTCTGATGGTATGGTGGAGAGGTACATACGCACTCTCAAAAACCAGTTACCCTGTTTGTAGAGCAGAACCAGCGGGATTGGGATACTCACCTCCCTTTGCTGTTTGCATGTCGAACAGCTAAACATGAAATAACCCAGAGTACACCTGCACTCCTGATGTTTGGAGAGGAGCTCCATTCACCACTGAGGCTGCTTTATGGAACCCCTGATACATCCTTATCTTTGAGGATCCCCTGGACTACGCTGACAGCCTGCAGCAGTCTCTTGAGCGGGTACACCAATTTGTCAGGCGAACTTCAAATTGGCTGCTGACCAGGTAAAGCAGTGGTATGATGTAAGAGCTGCGGCTGACACTGTGGTTTGACTCCCACTTCCTTTCACACTGCAGCCCCACCATGCAGCCACTCAAGAGCTACAGCGTCGGAGGACAACGCTCTCAAGCAGCTCACAGGAAGCCCGCAGGTGCCCGGCCAGACCACAGGGGTCGCTGGTGTGCGGTTTCAATGTATTATGGCTGGAGCTATCCTATGTAACAGGTGCTGAAACCACATCCGTTCATCTTCCAGGGACAGGTTTCCTGTGAGCCATTGTTTAAACTGCAAGCAAATGTGCATAATCATGCTCTTAAGAACAGGTTAGATGCTTCTATACCTGTCCTGTTCTGTGAAAAACAGGGAGTGTTCCACGCTATGGAGCCGACTGGAAAAGGATTGCATGTATTAAAACAATCTGGAAGCAACTGGTTTAACTTGCTGGGGTGACTAAACTTTCATTAGGTAATTGAGTCACACAAAGTGACTCAAAGGACAATATAAATCAATTAGAGTCTCTCAACCAATTAAAACGCTGAATTCATGAAGATGCCAATACATATTTTAGGGAAATATTTCTGATCTTTACTCTTTGAAAATATTCACAGTAAGTTGAGTCAGCCGAGCCAGTCTCTTATGGCATGAGAATATCTCTCCACAACCTTAAAATGAGAAAATACCAAAAAGCAAAACCTGCACTAAACTCTGTGACCACAAGAGGGAGAGAGAGAGTAATAAAATGATGCTCTTTAATCCAGAGCAGTGGTTCTTAACCTGGGGTCCTCAGAGACAGTCCAGGGGGTCCACAGGAAAAAAACTGGAAACTTTTCACTCAACATTAGCAATGTGCAAAATCAAAATGTTTGCTTCTTGAATGGATTTGATTTCACAAAGTTTTATGATAGATCTGTAAACCTGCAGCTCTGATTTTAATATTTGATCTGTGGCTAAGATGAATTGTTTGAAAGAAGGGGAAAGAGAGAAATAGCTGTGTTTGTACAAACTCAACACAATGAAAACTATAAACTATTTTTTCCCTGATTGGCAAAGAAACTGCATTAGTGAGAAGAGTTTAAACTTAAGAGCACTGCTTGGCTAGAAGTGGCTGCTGTACCAAGGAAGACAATTTGCATAGAAAAGACACTTTGCATTGGCAGCACATGCTTCAATGCTCTGGGAGTGTTTATAGCTCTGTGAGTTTAACACTTCATGATTGAGAGCTGCCCTTCATGGCAACAGAATCCACAACAACAATGACTTTTATCAGCATCTTCATCTGGGCACTTGTCATCTGCACTCAGGGTAAGAATCATTTAGAAAAACACTTAAAAAAAATGTGTGACAACTCTTAATATATAATTATTACAAGTAAAACAGGAAATTCTGAAAAAAATATGAAAAAGCCTTGAAATTGAATATGTTGTCATAATTTAGTTGGTTAATTTATTATAATCTTCTATATTTTTATTTATTATTTACAGAATCCAGTGGACAGTATACTGTGACTCAGACTCCAGCAGTGAAATCTGTTCTCCCAGGAGACACAGTCGCTCTGAGCTGTAAAGTCAGCAGCGCAGTGTACAATAACTACTACCTAAACTGGTACCAACAGAAACCTGGAGAAGCTCCCAAACTCCTGATCTATGCTGCAAGTAACCTTCAGTCTGGGATCCCAACTCGTTTCAGTGGCAGTGGATCTGGGACTGACTTCACTTTGACCATCAGTGGAGTCCAGGCTGAAGATGAAGGAGATTACTACTGTCTGAGTCAACACTACTCCAGCAGTAGCTGGGTGTTCACACAGTGCTACACACCCGTACAAAAACCTCCCTCAGCAGGACTGCAGGTGAACATTGTTCATTTTCTGATACTTAAATACAAGCTGAAAATAAAGTAAACCAAACATTTTACTTCTCTTTCAGTAAATGTATATAAATAAATAAATTGCATATTTAACTTCAAATTGTATTATTGACTTTTTAAATTTTACTCTTTTAATGATTCCACTTCATCAACACATTCTATATACAAACAGAATGATGTTTATTTTTTAAAACAATTGAACTGTATGCAGTGATTGCATTGAGATTGATTTATTTATGATCCACTGGACAACATATTAAAAAGAAGTCCAGCAAACAGCAAAGCCCAGTATTGCAGTGATGTGTAGTTACACTGTCTGACTCTGTGGAGTCCAGCTGGATATTTTTCATTGTGTCAATCTGATGTGTTTTAATGTATTTTCAAAACTAATATTAATACATAAATGAATAACATTGAACTTGAACATATTGTTAAGATGAAAATCAAGACAAATTACTGTTAATTACAATGAACAAACCATGTCTTCTTTTGAAATAGAATTTTACACTTTATTCTTAATTACTGAAAACAAATGTTAATACTATATTGATATACCTCAGATTATAACTTATTATAATAAAAAATAATATATTTAAATTGAAATATAAATAAATAAATAAATAAATAAATAAATGAGGAATTCATACATTTCTGAGTGAATTCTTATTTTTTCTTAAGGAGCAGCACATCAGTGTTATTGAAGGCAGTTTATTCTTCATTGTCTTGCCTCCTGTGTCATCCTTGTTACCCACCTGGTCTCCTTCATTCCTTATGTGTGCAGCAGCTCCCTGGCACACATGTCTCAACACTTATGGGCCAGTTCATTCTGAACAGGCAGATTTCTAATGCCCCTCCTAGAGAGCAGGAAAGCACTGAGAGGCTAAACATAAAACTACAGGAAGGATAATCTAACTGTACTGTGAGTCACCCAACCCTATCAAGTCCCACCTGTGTTCACAGCTCAGATCTCATAGAACTGTCTGTGACACTTATTGAAACACAAGTGCAGCGCTTAGAACACATACACAAATAGAACTAATCCACTCTTCTATTAAACTGTGAACTTAGTGTTTGATTGAATCCCTCTCTGTGTTTGTATAGCCTGGAAACAGGCATCAGTGCCCTGCCAAGCTGCACACACTCCCATCATTCACACTGACCACAAGAGGGAGCCAGAGCACCACTGTTGTCCATAATGTAATAAGACAATTGAAATAGGCAGCAGTTACCTCCCCAGTCAGCCCAGTTCTCCCATTGTTAACACAATGCTTCTCACACCCAGTCATCTAAACACTACAGTGTGGTCTGTGTCTGGAGGAAGGAGCTGCTCACAGTGATGCATGCTGGGAAACACTGACTCTAATACCTCCACACTTGGGATTCATTTCCCCTTGATTCCACCCCCGGCAGTCACTGTGCTAGTAGCCTGAAAGTGTGGCAAAGTGTGACAGAGATACACAGTGACAGCTTGTAACAGAGATACACAGTGACAGCTTGGAACAGAGATACACAGTGACAGCTTGTAACAGAGATACACAGTGACAGCTTGGAACAGAGATACACAGTGACAGCTTGAAACAGAGATACACAGTGACAGCTTGTAACAGAGATACACAGTGACAGCTTGAAACAGAGATACACAGTGACAGCTTGTAACAGAGATACACAGTGACAGCTTGGAACAGAGATACACAGTGACAGATTGTAACAGAGATGCACAGTGACAGCTTGTAACAGAGATACACAGTGACAGCTTGTAACAGAGATCCACAGTGACAGCTTGAGAAGTCAAACAGTCTGTATGAGAAGACATCGAGCAATGTGGAGGAATGTTTTCTAATGCAGCCTCATTATCCTCATTGCAAAGTGAGCAAACTGGGACAAGGACCACACAGTGACAGTGTGAGTATTCAGAGTATACTGGAGCAGAAAGGATGAATGTTTTCAAAGGTGCCCTCATTGCCCCACTATGCTAATTGCATCTTTACATTGTATTCTCACTACCAGTGAAGAAACACACCCTCATATTAACACAAAACTGTTTTTGGCTTTGACTTAACTTTAAATAAATCTTCTCATCACGGTTGTTAAAAAACTAAATAAAAAAGACAAATCATCATACAGATAGCTAATTGAGTTTTTATCAGCTCACACAGTCTGTCCCTTCATGCCCTGTGTCCCATATGTTACTCCACTTTCTCCTGCAATGACTTTTACTGTGAGAGGCTGATGAAAGTGGAGCACACATTTTAAATCAAGGGATTGCATCTTCATTAAACTGGTCCTGAAAAGCAAAGACTGCAGTTACTAACACTTACCACAAGAGGGAAACAGGCACTTGTTCAAACCCAATCTGTAGGGGTGTGTTATTTTGGGCTTTACAAAACACACAGCACCACTGATTTCCATAATGTAAAACAGTTCACTGAACATCATATTTTTAAAATGATTTCTATTAAAACATTCTTAAATATCCTTCAGCAAACTCAAGTGAATAAGATAGTATTTCATTGTATTCTTAAGCAATTTCCATTCAAACCATCAGACCCAATCCTGCACAGGGTGTACTTATGAACACTGCCAAAGAGAAAGCCAGAACAGCACTCATTGTATGAAGTAACGACACAGTAATAAAACAGGCTGTTACAACACAACCCCAGACTGACAGCAATCCCAATCACATCATGTTTCTCCTGCCAGTCTGACCCTTCCCATCCCAGCCGTGCTAAACTGCTAATCTTGCTCTGTCAGAACACACAGCACCAAGCCTGTGTTTACACCACTGCTGGGCTACAAGTGGCTGCTGTGCCAAGGAAGACAATTTGCATAGAAAAGACACTTTGCATTGGCAGCACATGCTTCAGTGCTCTGGGAGTGTTTATAGCCCTGTGAGTTTAACACTTCATGATTGAGAGCTGCCCTTCATGGCAACAGAATCCACAACAACAATGACTTTTATCAGCATCTTCATCTGGGCACTTGTCATCTGCACTCAGGGTAAGAATCATTTAGAAAAACACTTTTTATTAAATCTATTTGTAGGACATTTCTTAATATTCAGTATAAGTGTTGAAATTAAACAGGAAAAACTGAAAATGGCTTGACATTTTATATGTGTTTTTTTTATAATTCAATTCACTTGTTTATTATAATTTTCTATATTATTATTTATTATTTTCAGAATCCAGTGGACAGTATACTGTGACTCAGACTCCAGCAGTGAAATCTGTTCTCCCTGGAGACACAGTTGCTCTGAGCTGTAAAGTCAGCAGCGCAGTGTACAGCGATAGCAATGGCAACCACCTAGCCTGGTACCAACAGAAACCTGGAGAAGCTCCCAAACTCCTGATCTATAGGGCAAGTACCCTTGAGTCTGGGATCCCAACTCGTTTCAGTGGCAGTGGATCTGGGACTGACTTCACTCTGACCATCAGTGGAGTCCAGGCTGAAGATGCAGGAGATTACTACTGTGAGAGTTTACACTACCCCAGCAGTAGCTGGGTGTTCACACAGTGATACACACCCGTACAAAAACCTCCCTCAACAGGCCTGCACAGAGACTGCACTGCTGCAGCTGGGACCTACTGCAGGTGCTGAGGGTGAAGGCAATGAAACGGGACCCGGCCTGTGGAGGAGCTCAACTGCACACAAACACACTGAGCTCAATAACAAGGGCTCAAAATAAAAGACAAGATCAATCTGGTAAATATCTTGATTATTCATGTATTCTAATACATTGCAGAGGCTGAAGGGCTGTTATTGGATTTATATTTACTAATTTAGTTTCAAATGAAAAGGAAATGATAATTCTTGATTTATCTACTGTAAGGAAAAGATAAAGATGAATATTGTTAATTTTCTGATACTTAAATACAAAGTGAAAATAAACTAAATCAGATACTTTACTCGTCTTAAAGGAAATAAATAAATATATACATGCATACATATATACATACATAGCATATTACAATCCAACATATTTCTATTGTGTTACAAGTTATTAACGTATTTAAAAATTAATATACAATATTTTTTTTAGTTCTTTACATATCTTCAAAGCAATTTAATATATTTCTAATTGAAACTAGAAATGAAATAAATATAGTGAAATAAATATGAATAAAAAGCTATTTCTATAAAGTATATCAGTAATGCTACAAAATTTAAACCTCACGCTGAAAGTTCAAGCATTTCATTCATCTGAATCATGTTCACTAATTGGTAATAACTATATTAAGGGCTGGGTTTGCTTTGTTTCTTTTAAACACTGAGGACGGCTCTTTTGAGTCGAAACATGTCTGTTGTTTGAAGTTATGGTCTCTGTTTTTAAATAAATGTAGAATGTTTGAAATATCACAATGGTGAATTAACCAGTTTTGTTTTCCTGCTATAAAGTGTAGCTTTGACAGGAACACACCCAGATGTTTAGCTGTGGAAGCTGCTGTATGTGCAAGGACTTGGCACTATCAGTGTGAAGCTCTGTGTGGAATGCATGCTTTCACAGGCTGATACAACGAATGCATCGCATTGAAAGAGGAAGAAACCATTCTGACTTCATTGTCAAACATACAGGACATTGTCAGTCAACGAGCAGACTGTGGTAACAGAGTGATATACTGTAAGCAAGGAGCTAGTCAAGTCTTGTGAGGCTTTTGTCTGCTCCTTGTCTGGTAAAGCAGGAGATGATGTTGAATGGGGTTACAGATTGATCTGCAGCAGAAAATGATGCATGCAGCTCTCCGACATCCCCTGCCTGCGTGCACTGCTGTGTTTTGTGTTGTGTGTTGTTTTCAGAGCGGTCGTTGTTTATATTTGTATTTATTTGTAATGATTGCAATGTTAAATCAATCATTTTTCACAGGTATTTATTGCACCGCACACTTTAGTGTGCTTCTGGTGCTGAACGTTTCCTGCTGTGTATTAATCTGCTGCTAACATTCCATTTCTTTTTATCTGCAATAAAATAAAAGATTCTTTTTTAATTGGAAGAGGCCGTGTTTCTGATCCCATCCTTGATTTGTTTTCAGAATAAAATAACCTGTAACTGTTTTATTTGTCCAGTGTTTTACGCACTAATCTGGCGCAGACCGACTCCAAATGTGATTATGTATTTCAATTCTGTGTAAGCCCTGCCTAGCGGGTGTTACAGTTACATAAAAGGACTCTATAGAGTCCTAAAGCAAAAAGAAAGAGCAAAAAGCAAGTTGGGAAAGGGGAGGAGGGTGTCAGTAAATATCCAGAGTGCTCTGAGGTTTAAACACAAAACACACAGCTGATAGGAAAGAGGAAACACTCTCTGAGCCTCCAGCTCAATACAGCAAATCATGGAATAAAGAGATTCAGTGACAGCTAACACAGGAGCTGCTCTGTGTTCAAGTGAATAAAGTGCACTCATTAATTTGACCTCTGAGAGACACAGTGCAGGTATTAATACTGACCACACGAGGGAGCCAGAGCACCACTAACACCCAGGACTGCCCCCAACCCCCTCTCGCCTCCAGCCCCTCCCCAGTGCAGTAAGAAGGAGCCTGTGTGTACTCCTGCTGTCTGCTTCTCTCTGCCCCCCTCTCTCCTGTAGAATCCACACCAGCCTTGTTGAACAGAGCCCAGTGGCACACAAGCCTTTATCAGAGCACTGCCACTCCCCACACTAGATCAGTGTCTCACTGTTTCTAAATGACATGTGGGATTGGACACTGCACAGGACACTGGAGTGTTAGAGTGGCAATCAGATGAAGCAGGAGCCTGGAGACGTGTCAGAAACATCAAACAGAGCCCTGAGAAGCAGCACAGACTGCAGATATTAACACTGACCACAAGAGGGAGCCAGAGCACCACTGCTCTTCATAATCAATCAATCAATCAATCAATCAATCAATTTTTTTTATATAGCGCCTTTCATAGTGGACCACCATCACAAAGTGCTTTTCAAGACACTGGGGAACAATGCATAATACATTAAATACAGTGAAATACAGGGCATAGTACATTAAATACAAACAGTAAAAACAATGCAAATACATTAAATACAAGCATATTACATTAAATACAAGGCTAGGATGTGATTTCTAAACATTGTGGATGTGTGTCATACAGAATTATACGAATAAGATGGGAGAAAAACCTGAAATAGCAATTTAGACAACAATTAATAACAGATATCAGGCTTGAAGAGCATTGAAAGCCAGAGAGAACATGGGGATGAATAATGTAATAACACAGTAAAAAGACAATTGAAATAGGCAGCAGTTACCTCCCCAGTCAACCCAGTTCTCCCATTGTTAACACAAGGCTCCTCACACCCAGTCATCTAAACACAACAGCATGGGAAGGGATTTTACTACAATTCCACAGACCAGCGGCACAGACTGCACAACACTCTGTGACCACAAGAGGGAGGGAGAGAGTAATAAAATGATGCTCTTTAATCCAGAGCAGTGGTTCTTAACCTGGGGTCCTCAGAGACAGTCCAGGGGGTCCACAGGAAAAAAAAAAAACTGGAACATTTTCACTCAACATTAGCAATGTGCAAAATCAAAATGTTTGCCTCTTGAATGGATTTGATTTCACAAAGTTTATGATGGATCTGTTAACCTGCAGCTCTGATTTTAATATTTTACAATTTACAATTATTTATACTGTGTAACAAAGCTACATAATCACAGCTGTGGCTAAGATTAATTGTTTGAGAGAAGGGAGAAGATAGAGAAATAGCTGTGTTTGTACAAACTCAACACAAAGAAAACTATAAGCTATTTGTTTTTTTTTGTGCTTGACAGAGAAGACTTATTTTTTTGTTTTTTTTCTGAAAGGCAAAGAAACTGCATCAGCTGAAAATGAGTTTAATCTTAAGAGCACTGCTTGGCTAGAAGTGGCTGCTGTGCCAAGGAAGACAATTTGTATAGAAAAGACACTTTGCATTGGCAGCACATGCTTCAGTGCTCTGGGAGTGTTTATAGCCCTGTGAGTTTAACACTTCATGATTGAGAGCTGCCCTTCATGGCAACAGAATCCACAACAACAATGACTTTTATCAGCATCTTCATCTGGGCACTTGTCATCTGCACTCAGGGTAAGAATCATTTAGAAAAACATGTTTTTTTAATAAAAAAAAAATCTATTTGTGGGAAATTCCTTAATATATATGTATTGAAAGTAAAACAGTCAAATTGAAAAGTCTTGACATTTAATGTGATTTAATCATTTAATTCAATCATTTACTATAATTTTCTATTTTATTATTTTTCAGAATCCAGTGGACAGTATACTGTGACTCAGACTCCAGCAGTGAAATCTGTTCTCCCAGGAGACACAGTCGCTCTGAGCTGTAAAGTCAGCAGCGCAGTCCTTGCTAATAGCTACCTAGCCTGGTACCAACAGAAACCTGAGAAGCTCCCAAACTCCTGATCTATGCTGCAAGTTACCTTCAGTCTGGGATCCCAACTCGTTTCAGTGGCAGTGGATCTGGGACTGACTTCCTCTGACCATCAGTGGAGTCCAGGCTGAAGATGCAGGAGATTACTACTGTCAGAGTGCACACAGTGGCAATGTGTTCACACAGTGCTACAGACCCGTACAAAACCTCCCTCAGCTGGACTGCAGGTGAACATTGTTCATTTTCAATTACTTAAATAAAAGCTGAAAATAAAGTTAACCAAACATTTTTCTTCTCTTTCAGTAAATGTATATATAAATAAATAAATTGCATATTTAACTTCAAATTGTATTATTTACTTTTTTCATTTTACTCTTTTAATGATTCCACTTCATCAGCAACACATTCTATATACAAACAGAATGATGTTTATTTTTTAAAACAATTGAACTGTATGCATATTGAGATTGATTTATTTATGATCCACTGGACAACATATTAAAAAAGAAGTCCAGCAAACAGCAAAGCCCAGTATTGCAGTGATGTGTAGTTATACTTTCTGACTCTGTGGAGTCCAGCTGGATATTTTTCATTGTGTCAATTTGATGTATTTTAATGGATTTTCAAAACTAATATTAAAAATAAATGAATAACATTGAACTTGAACATATTGTTAAGATGAAAATCAAGACACAAATTACTGTTAATTACAATGAACAAACCATGTCTTCTTTTGAAATAGAATTTTACACGTTATTCTTAATTCCTGAAAAAAATGTTAACACTATATTGATATACCTCAGATTATAACTTATTATAATAAAAAATAATGTATCTAAATTTAAATAAAAATAAATAAATGAGGAATTCATACATTTCTGAGTGAATTCTTTTTTTTTTTTATTAAGGAGCAGCACATCAGCGTTATTGAAGGCAGTTTATTCTTCATTGTCTTGCCTCCTGTGTCATCCTTGTTACCCACCTGGTCTCCTTCATTCCTTATGTGTGCAGCAGCTCCCTGGCACACATGTCTCAACACTTATGGGCCAGTTCATTCTGAACAGGCAGATTTCTAATGCCCCTCCTAGAGAGCAGGAAAGCACTGAGAGGCTAAACATAAAACTACAGGAAGGATAATCTAACTGTACTGTGAGTCACCCAACCCTATCAAGTCCCACCTGTGTTCACAGCTCAGATCTCATAGAACTGTCTGTGACACTTATTGAAACAGAAGTGCAGCACTTAGAACACATATACAAATAGAACTAATCCACCCTTCTATTAAACTGTGAACTTAGTGTTTGATTGAATCCCTCTCTGTGTTTGTATAGCCTGGAAACAGGCATCAGTGCCCTGCCAAGCTGCACACACTGCCATCATTCACACTGACCACACGAGGGAGCCAGAGCACCACTGCTGTCCATAATGCAATAACACATTAATAAGACAATTGAAATAGGCAGCAGTTACCTCCCCAGTCAACCCAGTTATCCTATTGTTAACACAGACATGTATTTATTCATTCATTTATTTCTATATTTATTTATTTAGATATTTATTGTCAGAAGTAGTTTTGCACAGTGAAATGTAAAATGAAATAGAAAAGTATTGAAATCTAAAAAGCTGGTTTGCAGAAATTGTGAAATAAATACATATTGAAATAAATGAATGCATAAATACATGCCTGTGCATTTACTTCATTTATTTATTTCTTCATTTCTTCATTTATTTATTTTTATTTTGACGTAGAATATCCTCCATACAAAGGGAGCAGCCATACAATATTAAGTTCTCAATGTACCACATACACCGCTGTTATTCCACAGGTTGAGACAAAATGCACCACTGCATTTAAAAACAAAGTACAATTAAATCAAATATACTATATATGAAAAGGAAAAACACACAACAGGAAATGTACCACGCTGTGCAGACTGTGCCTTTAACGCCCCCTGCTGGCCTTGTTAACGATGACTGCTGATGATGAGGGTGACGCTGCCATTGTTTTACCTCACGCTGTACACGAGGACGTGTTGTCCGTTACCATGGCAGCTGAGGGGAAAACACACTTTCCAGCTTGATTGAACTGCTTTCGACTCCAAGAGAAAGTCTCACAGCAAGGAGCTCTAGAATCTCACATGGAGTGTCTTCCTTATGTGGAGACAGCGGGCACGTGGTGTAAGCACAGCGGGGCGACTTTCAAACGAGAAATACAATTACAGCGATCCGTCGGACCAGAACCGTGAATATAATAACTAATTTAAGAATGTATTAATTTCAATATTTATTCACTTATGTATGTATGTATTTATTTATAGTTTTTGCATGGAACATCCTTACTCATAATTGAGTTGCCAGTTTCTTTACCACGACACTTTTCTTCCTGGGGCTCTTTGGAAGTGCCCGGTTTACTCCACTTACTGCCTTCCCTAGTGACTGAGCTGAAAAGAGATCTTTTGACGGTGAGTTTGTCAAATGATTCTCATTAAGTTGTGGTTCTGGTTCATGTCATTTTGAAAGATTTCTCCTATACTTTCTCATTGTTTCTTTGCTCTTTTCTGCTTCCCTTTTCTTCCTCCCTATACTCCACTTGCATGCTTTCTGCTGCTCTCTGTTCCTCTGTTTCATCCCTACTCTTTTCTCTTCTCACATGCTTGCATGATATGCACGCATTCTTTCTGCTGCAGGTATTGGAAGCATTTTCTAACTTTAATCTAGATAAAAGGGGGGCTGATTCAGCCAATTAAAACACTGAATTCAATACATCTTTTAGGGGAATTTTTCATGTTCTTTACTTTTTTAAATATTCACAGTAAGTTGAGGCAGCTGAGAGTCTTATGGTATGAGAATCTGTAGCAGCACAGACTGCACTACACTTTGTGAACACAAGAGGGAGAGAGAGTAATAAAATGATGCTCTTTAATCCAGAGCAGTGGTTCTTAACCTGGAGTCCTCAGAGACAGTCCATGGGGTCCACAGGAAAAAAAAAATGGAAACTTTTCACTCAACATTAGCAATGTGCAAAATCAAAATGTTTGCTTCTGAATGGATTTGATTTCACAAAGTTTATGATGGATCTGTTAACCTGCAGCTCTGATTTTAATATTTGACAATTAATAATTATTTATACTGTGAAACAGCTACATGGTCACAGCTGTGGCTAAGATGAATTGTTTGAGAGAAGGGAGAAGAGAGAGAAATAGCTGTGTTTGTACAAACTCAACACAAACAAAACTATAAGCTATTTTTTGAGTGGCAAAGAAACTGCATCAGCTGAAAATGAGTTTAAACTTAAGAGCACTGCTTGGCTAGAAGTGGCTGCTGTGCCAAGGAAGACAATTTGCATAGAAAAGACACTTTGCATTGGCAGCACATGCTTCAGTGCTCTGGGAGTGTTTATAGCCCTGTGAGTTTAACACTTCATGATTGAGAGCTGCCCTTCATAGCAACAGAATCCACAACAACAATGACTTTTATCAGCATCTTCATCTGGGCACTTGTCATCTGCACTCAGGGTAAGAATCATTTAGAAAAACATGTTTAAAGAAAAATCTGTTTTTGGGACAATTCTTAATACAAAGAAAAACAGGGAATATTAAAAAGATGAAATGAAAACGTGCTGAAATGTATTGCATTTTCATTATTTAATTCACTCATTTATTCTAATTTTCTATATTATTATTTATCATTTTCAGAATCCAGTGGACAGTATACTGTGACTCAGACTCCAGCAGTGAAATCTGTTCTCCCTGGAGACGCAGTCGCTCTGAGCTGTAAAGTCAGCAGCGCAGTGTACAATAACAACCAACTAGCCTGGTACCAACAGAAATCTGGAGAAGCTCCCAAACTCCTGATCTACTTGGCAAGTACCCTTCAGTCTGGGATCCCAACTCGTTTCAGTGGCAGTGGATCTGGGACTGACTTCACTCTGACCATCAGTGGAGTCCAGGCTGAAGATGCAGGAGATTACTACTGTCAGAGTTTCCACTGGCCCGGCAGTAGCAGAGTGTTCACACAGTGCTACACACCCGTACAAAAACCTCCCTCAGCTGGACTGCACAGCGACTGCACTGCTGCAGCTGGGACCTACTGCAGGTGCTGAGGGTGAAGGCAATGAAACGGGACCCGGTCTGTGGAGGAGCTCAACTGCACACAAACACACTGAGCTCAATAACAACACACAGTTACATGTAGGTATGGATTCAATATTAGTCTATTTAAACAAACAGATTTTGTTGTGACTACAGGGTCATCTAGTAATGTAGTGATGATACCATCTATTCTAAATTGTGAAACATCATTCAGTTATTCCAAGAATTGTAAAAATGTAACTCATGTTTTTCATATCTGATTCTCATATGAAGATGTCCATGAATCCTGGGCTGGGTTGCACCAGCTGTGTGTAAGTTCTTACTAAGCTTAGTTATAGCGTAAGTCTTACTAACTTTAATTTGACACATTACTACATTGACACTAGTTGCACCAGGTCAGATAGTTCTAACACAAGGCTTAGTTGTTGTTTAAAATGTCTCCATACCTTTGACTGGGTGTAATCTATTCGTAGAATCACATTTCCAGACGGCTCGGCAGCTGTTGCTGCTTCTCTTTCATGCTGATTTTAACAGAGTTTTTCGGCGTCAGCATATCTTGCGAGGCCGCATACATCCTCTTGACAGTTAAGATATTGACATTGATGCCGTTTTAGACGAGAGAATATTCTGATCACTGATTATGTGTGTGTATATAATAGGTGAAATGTGAATACAAATAAAAATGGATTTACTGAAATGTACAATTCTTCATTCATATCACTGTCACATGTCATGTATATTTTGAACACATTCATAATATTCACTTGAATTCCCTACATCACAGACTCCCCACTAATTCAGTCTCATTCCAAATGAAAGAAAGCTGGTTTGTTCCAATCTTTCTCAAAACAACATGTCAATACAAGAGCCATGTGTTTCTCAGTGAGCTGGGATTGCCATGGCAATGGAGTGTGATCAGTCACTGTGTGCGCCCTTTCACACACATTAATCAATCAATCAATAAAGAAATCAATACATGAGTTTTCTACCTTTTTCCCTGGCTTTTTAAATATTAGCATGATTGAAATCATGAAAACGCACTCGTAGCTGTTCAAGGTACATCTTGGAAAGGCCAGTGAAAGACAGTGAAGTAGATGTTCCATTTAGAAGAGTAAGAAGCTGTCAAAATGAGAACAATGAAAAGAAAAATGACAGGTCCATTACTTGTACAGCAGCAGCAACACATGGGAAGGTATAACACTAAGGTTAGGGGTAGGGCACTACATACCCTTTAGTTCTCAATAGGATTGAAATAATGACACAAACACAAACATTATTGTCAGTATAGACAGACACACAGATTAGACAGCAGTGATATACTGTGAGCTTTGACTGGGGTAAAAATAGAAGAAAACAGTAAAAGTGGCCCAACCCTATGAAGCCCCACTGGTGCTCACGGCTCAGATCTCATCTAACTGCCTGGGACAGGATTTGTGTAAAGGAAGGTGCTTTGCATACCTGTGCCTGCCTCACTGCTCTACACACCAGCTAGAATAACTGCACTGCTCCATTGCTCAGGGTTTTTAAAGCTGACAGTTCAGCCCTTTCACAGTCACTGAGACACACAGAGAACATGGCTTCACTGGGGCTCCTCCTCTGCACACTGGCACTCTTTGCTCATGGTAAGAAATCCTCATTATTATGAATTATTATTAATATCAGCGCTTCCTCAGCACACAGTGGAATGCAGTTAATGGACGAGGCTGTTGACTCGGAGGGTTGATGTTCTGTGTTTGTATTTTCAGAATCCAGCGGTCAGATTGTCCTGACTCAGAGTCCCACAGTGGAGTCTGTCTCTATAGGAGGGAGTGTCACTCTGAACTGCAGATCCAGTAGCTCTGGTTTTACCAGCAGTCTAGCCTGGTATCTGCAGAAACCCGGAGGAGCTCCTAAACTCCTCTTCTCTTCACTGAATAGCTGAGTCTCTGTAGCTCCAGCTCCATTCACTGACAGCAGGTCAAGAACAAACTTCATGCTGACCATCAGTGGAGTCCAGGCTGAAGATGCAGGAGATTACTACTGTCAGCAGCACTATAGCTTCCATTCATTTGACCTCCGGAGACACACTGCAGATATTAATACTGACCACAAGAGGGAGCCACAGCACCACTGCTGTCCATAATGTAATAACACAGTAACAGCCCAGTCAGCCCAGTTCTCCCATTGTTAACACAAGGCTCCTCACACCCAGTCATCTAAACACTACAGTGTGGTCTGTGTCTGGAGGAAGGAGCTGCTCACAGTGATGCATGCTGGGAAACACTGACTCTAATATCTCAACATCTGCAACTTCCACCCCTGCCAGTGAATATTAAAAAAATGTTAAAATGTCCCTTTAGCAGGCCAGCATTTTAAACACAATGATTCTTCCCTTGCTCTCCTCTCTGAGAGTTGCTGTAAGCTGTCTGTCCCACACCCCAGTTATTCCTGCAGACTCACATCAGTGTGTGTCAGCATAGAGGTTACAGCATGTCATTCCACCAGCATGGGAAGGGATTTCTGTTGCAATTCCACATCCCAGCAGCACAGACTGCACTATATTCATGACCAAACAAGGGGAGAGAGAGCGAGAGTAATAAAATGACTCTGACTCTAATATCTCCATACTTGATTCATTTCTCAATGATTCCACCCCTATCTGTGGGATGAAACAGATCCTCAATTTAACGTTAAACTCTTTTAGGCAAACTTCATTTTAAACAGATTAAATCAAACTGTCAGACACAATCCTGCCTGACACACAACACATACTGCAAAGATTTACACTGAAAAAAAGAGAAAGCCAGAACAACCTTCCTTTTTAGTGGGGCTTCGAAGCAAGAGTCCCATTTTAAATCTTCAACATACATCTTCTTCTTATTCTTCTTTTTCTTCTTCTTCTTCTTCTTCTTCTTCTTCTTCTTCTTCTTCTTCTTCTTCTTCTTCTTCTTCTTCTTCTTCTTTGGCATGCTGCTCCTCTTACACAGTTTAAGCAAACAAACGTCCGTTCAAACTTTAAAAACGTGTAGACCGGTCTGGAAGCGGCCATCCACTTGTATACAACTTTTTGATATCTTTTATACTTTTTAAACTATTTTGTCCTTTTTTGTCCATCTTCAACATTCTAAAGCTCCCATTGTTTAAAAAACTCCCAGACTTCCAGCATTCTATTTAATGTAAACGATGTAACTTTTGACACAAGAAAAGGTACTTTGACCACTTTCCCAACATTTAAGAAAAAGTTAGAGCATATGGAATCTTTCTCTTCCTATGGAAATCAAAACAGAAATAACTTTTACCAATCAAGAGGTACAGCTGTTTTAGTAACCACATCAACTAAATTTTCTCTAACCTTTTATAAACAACTGACATTTTGACCACTTTCCCAACAAGATGGAACAAAAAAGTTAAAAGACATGACATCTTCCTCTACTTCTCTGCTGTTCAAATATAAAATCAAAACAGAAATAACTTTTACCAATCAAGACGTACACCTGTTTTAGTATTAAGGACTGTCCCAAACTACGTTTTCTGTGATTTTTTAGAAATAACTGCCATTTTGACAACTTTCCCAACAAGTTAGACAAATACTTAGAGGAAATGAAATCTTCCTCTACTTCTCAGCTATTCAAATATGAAATCAAAACAGGAATGGTGTCTACCAATCAAGAGGTACAGCTGTTTTAGTAACCGCATCAACTTCTTTCACTGTTGAATTAACTGTCATAGAACTTTGAGAAATTTCAAATTTAGCACATTCTAAGCATGAGACAATTAGTAAACAATGTGACTTTTGACACAAATCAGCTACTTTGACCACTTTCCCAATAAAGCAAGCCCCACATTTTTTACTTGTAAAGTTATCATCTAGTTTAATGTAATAACACAGTAATAAGTTATTATAGACAGAACCACAGACTGACAGGAATCCCAATAAATCCTGTTTCTCCTGCCATTCTGACCCTTCCCATTCAAATGGTTCCAGTGGGGCAGTAGTGCTGCCCTCAGTGCCAGTGAGAGCTCTTCAGTAACACAAGAAGGAACAGTTTGGACTCCAGACACAGTGTCTTCTACTGTTCCTGAAAATATTTTCTGATGTTTATTTAGTGTTTGACATTGTGAATGAGCTACCTAGAGCATCGCAAGAGCCACTCAACACAGAACCAAACAAGGACTGGCAATCTCTACTACAGCAGGCTTAGTGTCTTCTAGTGTTACTGAAGCCAGTGAGAACTTCACTGCACTTCAATCATGATTCGGTGCTGCTGTTTAATAAGCAGTACTGCTGCATTACACTTTAATGAGTTCATTAAGGACTGTGCTAATCAGGTTCCAATGCTACTCTTAATAGCTGGGCTCTATTGTATAGTCCCACTGTCCTGGGAGTGTTAATGCCAGGGCAGTTACTAATCTTTGCTCTGTCTGAACAATGTGCAAAATCAAAAGTACTGCTTTAAACACACACTCCACACTTGACTCCATTCCAGCTGTGTTGAGTGGAATAAGGGCTCGCTGATTGGCTCTCCTCATATGCTCCTAGAAAAGCTGTTCTTTGTCTAGTCCTGCTGTCCTGGGAGTGTTCATGCTAAACTGCTAATCTTGCTCTGTCAGAACACACAGCACCAAGCCTGTTTTTACACCACTGCTTGGTTACAAGTGGCTGCTGTGCCAAGGAAGACAATTTGCATAGAAAAGACACTTTGCATTGGCAGCACATGCTTCAGTGCTCTGGGAGTGTTTATAGCCCTGTGAGTTTAACACTTCATGATTGAGAGCTGCCCTTCATGGCAACAGAATCCACAACAACAATGACTTTTATCAGCATCTTCATCTGGGCACTTGTCATCTGCACTCAGGGTAAGAATCATTTAGAAAAACATGTTTAAAAAAATATCTAATCCTGAGAGAATTCTTAATACATACATAACTGTTAAAAGTAAAGCAGGCAAACTGAATAAAATCAAATGAAAAAGTCTTGAAATGTAATCTGTTTTTTATCATTTATTTCAATCACTTACTATAATGTCAATATATCAAAAAATCAGTTTCTGGGACATTTCTTAATATACAGTATAAGTGTTCAAATACAACAGGAGTAACTGAAAAGGCTTAACATTTAATATGTGTTTTCATAATTCAATTCACTTGTTTGTTATAATATTCCACATTATTTATTATTTTCAGAATCCAGTGGACAGTATACTGTGACTCAGACTCCAGCAGTGAAATCTGTTCTCCCAGGAGACCCAGTCGCTCTGAGCTGTAAAGTCAGGCAGCGCAGTGTACAATAACAACCAACTAGCTTGGTACCAACAGAAACCTGAGAAGCTCCCAAACTCCTGATCTATACTACAAGTACCCTTCAGTCTGGGATCCCAACTCGTTTCAGTGGCAGTGGATCTGGGACTGATTTCACTCTGACCATCAGTGGATTCCAGGCTATAGATGCAGCATATTACTACTGTCAGAGTTACCACTACCTCAACAGTAAAGATGTGTTCACACAGTGCTACACACCCGTACAAAAAACCTCCCTCAGCAGGACTGCACAGCGACTGCACTGCTGCAGCTGGGACCTACTGCAGGTGCTGAGGGTGAAGGCAATGAAACGGGACCCGGCCTGTGGAGGAGCTCAACTGCACACAAACACACTGAGCTCAATAACAAGGGCTCAAAATAAAAGACAAGATCAATCTGGTAAATATCTTGATTATTCATGTATTCTAATACATTGCAGAGGCTGAAGGGCTGTCATTGGATTTATAATTACTAATTTAGTTTGAAATAAAAAATGAAATAATAATTATTGATTACTCTGTAGGAAGGAAAAGATAAAGATTTTGAAACTAAAATACAAAGTGAAAATAAAGAAAATCACACTGTATTTCCTTTAAAGGAAATAAATAAATAAATAATGCAGAGAATTTGACTCGATGTGATTCTGCGTTCATCCCACTACAGGTAAACGTTTCAAGATTAAATCTCGTTTACATGCACCAGTACTAATGTTTTTCACTTGTTGTCATGCCCGTGTGGGAAAGGATATGTGGGGAATTCAACAATTAAAAAATTCATCTGAGCACAAGAGTGCAATTAGACAAAAGATGAAACTTCACCTGCAGCAAAACATTTCATGGAGAGAAGCCATAACGTCCCTGCTTTCAGATGGATTGGCATTTAAAAAAGTGATTCTGAATCGTAGAGGTGGAGACCTACATACAAAATGACTTCAATGGGGTCTTTTGGACACACCCCTGAATACACTGTCACCAATTGGGATGAGCGAGGAACTGGATTTGGCAGCTTTTTTCATTTAGAATTTGGCCTCCTTTATAATTTGGTTGTTTTTTTCATTAATATATGTAATATTTTGTTCAGTTATTTATAATCTATTTCATTAATAGTGATGCATTTAGAATGAGTTATTGATAACCAATGAAAGGTGATGTATGCTTTGTTTAATACAGTATTGATGGCAGTGTTGTTGTATATGTTATGATCCACTAGACAGCATATTAAACAAGAAGAACAGTAAAGCCTGAATCACAATATTGCAGAGATGTGTATTATATACACTTTCAGCCTGATGTTCAAAAGCAGCAAACTAATAATTAAATCACAAAGTGATTTCAATGTTTCCAAATCACTTTATTTCGATGTGTTGAAGGTTCACTAAGTGTTTACACGACTCGTTTAATAGAAACCCATTGAAAGCCATAAACTCAGTGCCCCACATCAGCTTTTGGAAATCACTGCGGGACCTAGTTCTTATTTTGCCTCTTTTAAAATCAGGCTGTTTGTGTCTGTGTGGAGTCTGGCTTTATATTTTTGACTGTGCAAAGCCACAGGACTTGTGTGTTGAATGGGGCCTCCGTTTAGAGGAGCAGCAGCAAATGATCACTGGAACTTTGATTTGGAGTTTCTGGATGTTTTGCTTTGCTTTTTGTACACTGGGCTGTATGTCCTCCATGAGTTCCCATAGCTGGTAGCGTCACGTGAGTGTGTGTGTGAATAAATCCTGAGTGCCTGTGTCTCTGTGCCTCCCTCTCTGCCTCTCACCTGCCTGCCTGCCTGTCTCAACCGCTGTGAAACACACACTTCTCACACACTGGATTGAGAGAACGGACTTTTTATCTTGCTTTAAATAAAATGAAAGGAAGGTACTTCTGATTGTGCAACCATTCTTTAAATTCAATTGTATATATTAACATGGTATGCACCTCAAATAGATGGAAGATTGAGTTTGTGAGGCTTCTTTATCTAACTCAGGCTATAACTTATAATAATAGAAATGAAGTTATCTCAATTTAAGACACTTTTTAAAATGAGGAATTCATACATTTCTGAGTGAATTCTTATTTTTTATTAAGGAGCAACACATCAGCGTTTTTTGAAGGCAGTTTATTCTTCATTGTCTTGCCTCCTGTGTCATCCTTGTTACCCACCTGGTCTCCTTCATTGATTATGTGTGCAGCAGCTCCATGGCACACATGTCTCAACACTTATGGGCCAGTTCATTCTGAACAGGCAGATTTCTAATGCCCCTCCTAGAGAGCAGGAAAGCACTGAGAGGCTAAACATAAAACTACAGGAAGGATAATCTAACTGTACTGTGAGTCACCCAACCCTATCAAGTCCCACCTGTGTTCACAGCTCAGATCTCATAGAACTGCCTGTGACACTTATTGAAACAGAAGTGCAGCACTTAGAACACATATACAAATAGAACTAATCCACTCTTCTATTAAACTGTGAACTTAGTGTTTGATTGAATCCCTCTCTGTGTTTGTATAGCCTGGAAACAGGCATCAGTGCCCTGCCAAGATGCACACACTGCCATCATTCACACTGACCACAAGAGGGAGCCAGAGCACCACTGCTGTCCATAATGTAATAACACTACATTAATCAGACAATTGAAATAGGCAGCAGTTACCTCCCCAGTCAGCCCAGTTCTCCCATTGTTAACACAAGGCTCCTCACACCCAGTCATCTAAACACTACAATGTGGTCTGTGTCTGGAGGAAGGAGCTTCTCACAGTGATGCATGCTGGGAAACACTGACTCTAATATCTCAACATCTACAACTTCCAACTCTGACAGTGAATATTAAAGAATGTTAAAATGTCCCTTCAGCAGGCCAGCATTTTAAACACAATGATTCTCCCCTTGCTCTCCTCTCTGAGAGTTGCTGTAAGCTGTCTGTCCCACACCCAGTTATTCCTGCAGACTCACATCAGTGTGTGTCAGCATAGAGGTTACAGCATGTTGTTCCACCAGCATGGGAAGGGATTTCTGTTGCAATTCCACAGCCCAGCAGCACAGACTGCACTACACTCTGTGACCACAAGAGGGAGATAGAGAGAGAGTAATAAAATGACACTGACTCTAATATTTCCATACTTTGGATTCATTTTGCCTTGATTCCACCCCTGGCAGTGAGGATAGAAACAGATCCTCAATTTAACATTAATCTCTTTTAGGCTTTGACTTCATTTTTAAACAGATTAAATCAAACTGTCAGACACAATCCTGCCTGACACACAACACAGACTGCAAATATTTACACTGACCACAAGAGAAAGCCAGAACAGCCTTCCTTTTTAGTGGGGCTTATGAAGCAAGAGTCCCCAATCTTCAACATACTTCTTCTTATTATTTTTCTTTGCACGCTTCTCCTCTTACACAGTTTAAGCTACAAACGCCGTTCAAACTTTAAAACGTGTAGACCGGTCTGGAATAGTGTGCTTGTATACAACTTTTTGATATCTTTTATACTTTTTAAACTATTGCTTTTTGTCCTTTTTTGTCCATCTTTCACTTTATTGGTACTTTTTTCAACATTCTAATGCTCCCCATTGTTTAAAAACTCCCAGACTTCCAACATTCTATTTACTGTAAACGATGTAACTTTTGACACAAATCAGGTACTTTGACCACTTTCCCAACAAGTAAGACAAAAAGTTAGAGCATATGGAATCTTCCTCTACTTCTAATCTGAAATCAAAACAGAAATAACTTTTACCAATCAAGAGGAACAGCTGTTTTAGTAACCACATCAACTAAATTTTCTCTAACCTTTTATAAACAACTGACATTTTGACCACTTTCCCAACAAGCTAGACAAAAAGTTAGAGGGTATGACATCTTCCTCTACTTCTCTGCTGTTCAAATATAAAATCAAAACAGAAATAACTTTTACCAATCAAGACGTACACCTGTTTTAGTAACTGCACAAACTACGTTTTCTGTGAACTTTTAGAAATAACTGCCATTTTGACAACTTTCCCAACAAGTTACACAAATACTTAGAGGAAATGAAATCTTCCTCTACTTCTCAGCTATTCAAATATGAAATCAAAACAGGAATGGCGTAAACCAATCAAGAGGTACAGCTGTTTTAGTAACCGCACCAACTTCATTCACTGTTGAATTAACTGTCATAGAACTTTGAGAAATTTCAAATTCTAGCACATTCTAAGCATGAGACAATTAGTAAACAATGTGACTTTTGACACAAATCAGCTACTTTGACCACTTTCCCAATAAAGCAAGCCCCACAATTTTACTTGTAAAGTTATCATCTAGTTATAATGTAATAACACAGTAATAAGTTATTATAGCAGAACCACAGACGACAGGAATCCCAGTGCAATCCTGTTTCTCCTGCCATTCTGACCCTTCCCATTCCAAATGGTTCCAGTGGGGCAGTAGTGCTGCCCTCAGTGCCAGTGAGAGCTCTTCAGTAACACAAGAAGGAACAGTTTGGACTCAGACACAGTGTCTTCTACTGTTCCTGAAGGCTTTCTGATGGAGTGTTTGACATTGTGAATGAGCTACCTAGAGCATCGCAAAGAGCCACTCAACACAGAACCAAACAAGGACTGGCAATCTCTACTACAGCAGGCTTAGTGTCTTCTAGTGTTACTGAAGCCAGTGAGAACTTCACTGCACTTCAATCATGACTGTGCTGCTGTTTAATAAGCAGTACTGCTGCATTACACTTTAATGAGTTCATTAAGGACTGTGCTAATCAGGTTCCAATGCTACTCTTAATAGCTGGGCTCTATTGTATAGTCCCACTGTCCTGGGAGTGTTAATGCCAGGGCAGTTACTAATCTTGCTCTGTCTGAACACACAGTGCAAGTACTGCTTTAAACACACACTCCACACTTGACTCCATTCCAGCTGTGTTGAGTGGAATAAGGGCTCGGCTGATTGGCTCTCCTCATATGCTCCTATTAAAGCTGTTCTTTGTCTAGTCCTGCTGTCCTGGGAGTGTTCATGCTAAACTGCTAATCTTGCTCTGTCAGAACACACAGCACCAAGCCTGTGTTTACACCACTGCTTGGCTACAAGTGGCTGCTGTGCCAAGGAAGACAATTTGCATAGAAAAGACACTTTGCATTGGCAGCACATGCTTCAGTGCTCTGGGAGTGTTTATAGCCCTGTGAGTTTAACACTTCATGATTGAGAGCTGCCCTTCATGGCAACAGAATCCACAACAACAATGACTTTTATCAGCATCTTCATCTGGGCACTTGTCATCTGCACTCAGGGTAAGAATCATTTAGAAAAATACTTTAAAAATCTATTCATGGGACAATTCTTAATATACAAGTATTAAAAAATAAAACAGGTAAACTGGAAGAAAAAGTCTAGAAATTGAATGTGATTTAATCATTTAATTCAATCATTTACTTTAATTTTCTATTTTATTATTTTCAGAATCCAGTGGACAGTATACTGTGACTCAGACTCCAGCAGTGAAATCTGTTCTCCCAGGAGACACAGTTGCTCTGAGCTGTAAAGTCAGCAGCGCAGTGTACAGTAACAACTACCTAGCCTGGTACCAACAGAAACCTGGAGAAGCTCCCAAACTCCTGATCTATTATGCAAGTAGCCTTCAGTCTGGGATCCCAACTCGTTTCAGTGGCAGTGGATCTGGGACTGACTTCACTCTGACCATCAGTGGAGTCCAGGCTGAAGATGCAGGAGATTACTACTGTCAGAGTTTACACTACCCCAGCAGTAGAAATGTGTTCACACAGTGCTACACACCCGTACAAAAACCTCCCTCAGCAGGACTGCACAGCGACTGCACTGCTGCAGCTGGGACCTACTGCAGGTGCTGAGGGTGAAGGCAATGAAACGGGACCCGGCCTGTCGAGGAGCTCAACTGCACACAAACACACTGAACTCAATAACAACACACAGTTACATGGAGGTATGGATTCAATATTAGTCTATTCAAACAAAGTGATTTTGTTGTGACTACAGGGTCATCTAGTAATGTAGTGATGATACCATCTATTCTAAATGTATTCAGGAATTCCAAAACATCATTCAATTATTCAAAGAATTGAAACTATGTAACTCACATTTTTTCTATCTGATTCTCATATGAAGATGTTCATGAATCATGATGCCTACACTTTTAATTAAGGATATGGAAGCTGTTAAGAAATGAATGAATGAATGCTATGATATAAAAAAGCCACAGGTCCCTTTGTCAAAGCTAAAGAAAGTGTAATTACAGCTGTACAGGATCTGCTGTGGCTACTCAACATTGAGCAGGGACTGAAGGGAGCGGTGTGTGTGATTAAAGACACATTAGAGGAATGAGTTGAATCAGTCAGCCCTCAATCAGGAGTTGGGATGCTGTAGTGAGGGAGAATGGAGAATGCCATGAGGAGAGTTATTGTACAAGAACAGAGCAGCAGTGAAGAGCAGTCGCACGGTGGAGCCCCTCTTCTCTCAATGTCAGTCCAGTATTCCAGCTCCCCAAAGGGCTCCACTGACTCCACACATCACACAGCTCACTGCAAACACAGCAGCTCTGCACACTGACACTGACACTGCTACAGCCTCACAGAGGGGGCTCTTTTAAACCTGGATTCTGTGGCTTCACACAGTGACCACGGCTCATTTTATAGCCTTTCACAGCCACAACCCTTCCTTTATGAACAGCACAATATTTATGAACAGATTTCAAAACAATAAAAAGTGCCCCCAGCCCTCCCAGCACCCCCAGTGCAGCACTGTCCCTCACACTGACCCCTGTCCCACACTGCACACTCTGGGGCTTCATGAAGAGCAGCAGTGATTCGGGGGCTGCAGGACACAGACATGGGGATGAACTGGGACTGCAGAGCAACACACAGCTAGGAAATGCTGTTTGAGATTACAAATACATTAGAGAATGAGCATGTCTACAAATGAGAAAAAATAGATGTTCCATTTAGAAGAGTAAGAAGCTGTCAAAATGAGAACAATGAAAAGAAAAATGACAGGTCCATTACTTGTACAGCAGCAGCAACACATGGGATGGTATAACACTAGGGTTAGGGGTAGGGCACTACATACCCTTTAATTCTCAATAGGATTGAAATAATGACACAAACACAAACATTATTGTCAGTTTAGACAGACACACAGATTAGACAGCAGTGATATACTGAGAGCTTTGACTGGGGTAAAAAAATAGAAGAAAACAGTAAAAGTGGCCCAACCCTATGAAGCCCCACTGGTGCTCACGGCTCAGATCTCATCTAACTGCCTGGGACAGGATTTGTATAAAGGAAGGTGCTTTGCATACCTGTGTCTGCCTCACTGCTCTACACAACAGCTAGAATAACTGCACTGCTCCATTGCTCAGGGTTTTTAAAGCTGACAGTTCAGCCCTTTCACAGTCACTGAGACACACAGAGAACATGGCTTCACTGGGGCTCCTCCTCTGCACACTGGCACTCTTTGCTCATGGTAAGAAATCCTCATTATTATGAATTATTATTAATATCAGCGCTTCCTCAGCACACAGTGGAATGCAGTTAATGGACGAGGCTGATGACTCGGTGGGTTGATGTTCTGTGTTTTTATTTTCAGAATCCAGCGGTCAGATTGTCCTGACTCAGAGTCCCACAGTGGAGTCTGTCTCTATAGGAGGGAGTGTCACTTTGAACTGCAGATCCAGTAGCTCTGGTTTTACCAGCAGTCTAGCCTGGTATCTGCAGAAACCGGAGGAGCTCCTAAACTCCTCTTCTCTTCACTGAATAGCCGAGTCTCTGGAGCTCCAGCTCCATTCACTGCAGGTCAAGAACAAACTCATGCTGACCATCAGTGGAGTCCAGGCTGAAGACAGGTGAAGATTACTACTGTCAGCAGCACTATAGCTTCCATTCATTTGATCTACAAGAGACACACTCCTGATATTAACACTGACCACAAGAGGGAGCCAGAGCACCACTGCTGTCCATAATGTAATAACACAATTGAAATAGGCAGCAGTTACCTCCCCAGTCATCCCAGTTCTCCCATTGCTAACACAAGGCTCATCATGAACTACCTGTTTTCACACTGCAAGCCCACAGCTCAGCAAGCAGACCTATCGCGGCTCGCAGGCTCCCGGCCACCCACAGGAGGCGCTGGTGCGCGGTGAGACAAGGATTACCCAGCCGACTCAAGCCCTCCCTGTCCGAGCGGCGCACAATTGGCCGAGCTTGGTGTAACTTTTGACCCATATCTCTCATTCAAACCTCATATAAGAAAAATTAACTGAAGTGTCCTATTTTCATTTGAGAAATATTGCTAAGCTAAGGCACTTTCTTTCCATGGAAGATGCAGAGAGGGTGATGAATGCTTTCATAACATCCAGACTAGATTATTGCAATGCTCTTTTCTCTGGTATTCCCAGATCTGTGTTATCCCGACTGCAGCTTGTGCAAAACGCTGCTGCCAGGGTTTGAACAGGAAGTAGAAGACATGACCACATTACATTAATATTGGCAGCCCTGCACTGGCTTCCTGTAAGGGCCAGGGGGGATTTTAAGGTCATGCTTATTACTTACAAAGCATTAAACGGTTTGGCTCCCTCCTATTTAAATGATATTTTGATCCCATATATACCTAGATGACCACTGCGATCCCAGGACTGTCCCTCAGATTTTTTAAAGATCGCAGGTGCTAGAGCATTTGGTTTTAGGGCCCCCGAACTATGGAATCGACTGCCTGTCTCTGTAAGGGAGGCACCAACTGTTGCAGTTTCTAAAACCAGATTAAAGACATACTTTTACAATCTATCGTTCACATCTTAATATTAGTTATTGTCTGTACAGTACTGCAGTTTAATTTATCTCTATATTGAATATTTTATCTGTTATTGCCTGTATGATTATTGACTGTTTTTATTTATTAATTCATTTATTTATTTATTACTAAATAAAAATCACTGTTTTGTTACACTTTGTTACACACTGTCTTGAGACGATGTATTGTGAAGTGCGCTATATCAAATAAAGATTGATGGATGGATTGATACAGCATGTCATTCCAACAGCATGGGAAGGGATTCCTATTGCAATTCCACAGCAAGAGGCACAGACGGCACTATACTCTGTGACCACAAGAGGGAGAGAGAGAGTAATAAAATGATGCTCTTTAATCCAGAGCAGAGGGGGGTTCAGATTTTCAGATTAAATATTTTTTTTTTAATTCAGGTGAATGTTTACTTTTATTATTATTTAATGAATAAATAAGGTGAAATCGGGTAGATTTTGTGATAATTAAGAAAGAATAAATATTCAGGTAGAAATCAGGTAAAAATGTACTTAGCGTCACCAGCGCCAGCTCTTTCTGTATGCACTGCATTTGAATCACAGACGACTGAGTGTGCGTTTATTCATATACAGTCCTGCCTATTCAGTGAGGTTTCAGGTTTAACCCTAATGCAGAGATAAGCTTTTGGGGGAGAAATGGGGTTAAATCGAGTAGAACCCTAAAATCAGAACCCCTGTTCTTAACCTGGGGTCCTCAGAGACAGTCCAGGGGGTCCACAGGAAAAAAAAAACTGGAAACTTTTCACTCAATATTAGCAATGTGCAAAATCAAAATGTTTGCTTCTTGAATGGATTTGATTTCACAAAGTTTATGATGGATCTGTTAACCTGTAGGTCTGATTTTAATATTTTACAATTAATAATTATTTATACTGTGTAACAAAGCTACATAATCACAGCTGTGGCTAAGATGAATTGTTTGATAGAAGGGAGAAGAGAGAGAAATAGCTGTGTTTGTACAAACTCAACACAAACAAAAACTACAAGCTATTTTTTTTTGTTTGCACGATAAAACTTTTTTTCTGTTTATTTCCGAGTGGCAAAGAAACTGCATCAGCTGAAAATGAGTTTAAACTTAAGAGCACTGCTTGACTAGAAGTGGCTGCTGTGCTAAGAAAGACAATTTGCATAGAAAAGACACTTTGCATTGGCAGCACATGCTTCAGTGCTCTGGGAGTGTTTATAGCCCTGTGAGTTTAACACTTCATGATTGAGAGCTGCCCTTCATGGCAACAGAATCCACAACAACAATGACTTTTATCAGCATCTTCATCTGGGCACTTGTCATCTGCACTCACGGTAAGAATCATTTACAAAAACATTTTTAATGAAATATCTGTTTCTGGGACAATTCTTAATACAAAGTAAAACAGGGAAATTGAAATGATGAAATGAAAACGTGCTGAAATGTAATGCATTTTCATTATTTAATTTAATCATTTACTTTAATTTTCTATTTTATTATTTTCAGAATCCAGTGGACAGTATACTGTGACTCAGACTCCAGCAGTGAAATCTGTTCTCCCAGGAGACACAGTCGCTCTGAGCTGTAAAGTCAGCAGTGCAGTGGATGGTAATAACCGCCTAGCCTGGTACCAACAGAAACCTGGAGAAGCTCCCAAACTCCTGATCTATGCTGCAAGTACCCTTCAGTCTGGGATCCCAACTCGTTTCAGTGGCAGTGGATCTGGGACTGACTTCACTCTGACCATCAGTGGAGTCCAGGCTGAAGATGAAGGAGATTACTACTGTCAGAGTGGCCACTACCCCAGCAGTAGCTGGGTGTTCACACAGTGATACACACTCATACAAAAACCTCCCTCAGCAGGACTGCACAGCGACTGCACTGCTGCAGCTGGGACCTACTACAGGTGCTGAGGGTGAAGGCATTGAAACGGGACCCGGCGTGTGGAGGAGCTCAACTGCACACAAACACCCTGAGCTCAATAACAAGGGCTCAAAATAAAAGACAAGATCAATCTGATAAATATCTTGATTATTCATGTATTCTAATACATTGTAGAGGCTGAAGGGCTGTCATTGGATTTATATTTCATAATTTAGTTTCAAATGAAAATGAAAATATAATTCTTGATTTATCTACAGTAAGGAAAAGATAAAGGTGAACATTGTTAATTTTCTGATACTTAAATACAAACTGAAAATAAACTAAATCAGACACTTTACTCCTCTTAAAGGAAATAAATAAATATATACATGCATACATACATACATAGCATAATACAATCCAACATATTTCTATTGCATTTTAAAGCAATCTATGTTTTAAAACACATATTAACGTATTTCAATATTAATATACAAGATTTTTTTTTTATTTCTTTACATGTCTTCAAAGCAATTTAATATATTTCTAATTGAAACTATAAAATAAATAAATACAGTGAAATAAATATAAAAAAATATATATTTCTATAAAGTGTATCAGTAATGCTACAAAATTTAAACCTCACGCTGAAAGTTCAAGCATTTCATTCATTTGTATTTGGTGCATTGATGCTCAGAAAAGTGTTGATAGTGTGTAAACATGGAGTACGCACACAAACACATTGTTAATTCACCATTGTGCAATTTAAAGAACTATATTAAGGGTGGGGTTTGTTTCTTGTTTCAATTTGCAGATCGTTGATGGTTAGATAATTCATTGTAAATTTCACTTCATTAAGTGTATGTTTGTGGTAATGAGCTGGCTGTTTAACAATACCTGTATCTAATCATCTTCATCAATTGATTAATAACTATTAAGGTTTGTTTGGTTTACAAATTGTCACTTATTTTCCAATCATTGATGTTGGGATATCTGATTGAAAACTTTACTTGATGAAGTGTATGTCTGTGATAATGAATTGTCTGCTTAACAAACCTGTGTTTAATCATGTTCACTAATTGGTAATAACGATATTAAGGGCTGGGTTTGCTTTGTTTCTTTTAAACACTGAGGATGGCTCTTTTGAGTCGAAACACGTCTTGCTTGAAGTTTTGGTCTCTTTTTTTAAATAAATGTTGAATGTTTGAAATATCACAATGGTGAATTAACCAGTTTTGTTTCCATGCTATAAAGTGTAGCATTGACAGGAACACAGCCAGATGTTTAGCTGTGGAAGCTGCTGTATGTGCAAGGACTTGGCACTATCAGTGTGAAGCTCTGTGTGGAATGCATGCTTTCACAGGCTGATACAACCAATGCATCGCATTGAAAGAGGAAGAAACCATTCTGACTTCATTGTCAACCATACAGGACATTGTCAGTCAACGAGCAGACTGGGGTAACAGAGTGATATACTGTAAGCAAGGAGCTAGTCAAGTCTTGTGAGGCTTTTGACTGCTCCTTGTCTGGTAAAGCAGGAGATGATGTTGAATGGGGTTACAGATTGATCTGCAGCAGAAAATGATGCATGCAGCTCTCCGACATCCCCTGCCTGCGCACACTGCTGTGTTTTGTGTTGTGTGTTGTTTTCAGAGCGGTCGTTGTTTATATTTGTATTTATTTGTAATGATTGCAATGTTAAATCAATCATTTTTCACAGGTATTTATTGCACCGCGCACTTTAGTGTGCTTCTGGTGCTAAACGTTTCCTGCTGTGTATTAATCTGCTGCTAACATTCCATTTCTTTTTATCTGCAATAAAATAAAAGATTCTTTTTTAATTGGAAGAGGCCGTGTTTCTGATCCCATCCTTGATTTGTTTTCAGAATAAAATAACCTGTAACTGTTTTATTTGTCCAGTGTCTTACACACTAATCTGGCGTAGACCGACTCCAAATGTATTTCAATTCTGCATAAGCTCTGCCTAGCGGGTGTTACAGTTACATAAAAGGACTCTATAGAGTCCTAATGCAAAAAGAAAGCAAAAAGCAAGTTGGGAAAGTGGAGGAAGGTGTCAGTAAATATCCAGAGTGCTCTGAGGTTTAAACACAAAACACACAGCTGATAGGAAAGAGGAAACACTCTCTGAGCCTCCAGCTCAATACAGCAAATCATGGAATAAAGAGATTCAGTGACAGCTAACACAGGAGCTGCTCTGTGTTCAAGTGAATAAAGTGCACTCATTAATGTGACCTCCGAGAGACACAGTGCAGATATTAATACCGACCACAAGAGGGAGCCAGAGCACCACTGCACATGTTGTGAGAATGTTGAGCCGGCTTCCTGCTCCTTCTTTGCTCAGTGAATAATTCATTTCACCTCAGATGCTAACACCAGTAACCAGTTTCCCTGGTGGTCCAGTGGTTAAGTTTTGGCACGCACACTGCCGCGGCCTGGGTTTGATCCTTGGTCAGTTTGGAATGCCTGGACTAAAACTAAACTGGCTTGAGTGAAATGCATCACTTCAAAATTAATTAGGGCACAGTTTTGCAAATTTAACCAACATCTTTCAAAATACACATTTCACACCCTAGGCATCACAATGTGTTTTCTTTTAGATTTCCTTTTTTAAAAATAATGTTTAAAAAAAAAACTCCTCCTTGGTAGGATGGCAGTACATCTCAGGGAGGCTCTGTGGTGCAATGGACAGCGTGTTGGACCTCTATTCGAGCACTGAGAGGGAATCAGAGGTTGTGGGTTCAAGTCCCAACAAAGCTGATTTTTTGGGGGGCTAGCCGTAAAAGTTTAAAGCATTCGTTATTGTAAAGTAGAAGCTCTGTATAAAGTGTTTTATCGATGGATCCAGGGATCAGAGTGCTGACCATTACACCATGGTACCTCCCATACAGGGTCCTCATTGCAGGGACGCTCGTCAATTCAGCTTTTATTTGAAACAGTTTCAATGTGTATTATCGCTGGAGCTCTTCTATGTAACAGGTGCTGAAGCCACACTGTCCAGGGACAGGCTTCCTGCAAGACATTGTTTCAAACGCAGGCACATTTGCATATTCAGGCTCTTAATTAAGAACAGGTTAGACGGCTTGTAACCTATGGAGGATATTCCAAGCCAAAATTAAAAATAAATAAATAAATAAATGAATAAATAGCTGGTAGTTGGTACCCAGTAAACATGTCTGAAATGGGTCAATACTGGACCAATATTAGCAAACCTTTTCACCAGTATTGGTGCAATGCTGACAGGCCAATTTGACTATATTGGCACAATTGCGTGACAGAATTGGATCGGTATTGTTTGCACATGGGCCCAGTACATGGCCCAGTGCTGGCAATCTGAATTGGCTTGGAACCGGCACAGTACTGGCACATTAAGAAACACCATTACTGGGTTTAAGTTGGTGCCATAATGGCTTCATAATGGTCATCAGAATCCTGGAGCTTTTGATAATGTAAGGATTGTTAAATGTTATTATTTTGTGAAATCACCACAGACACAGTGACAGGATTGAATGTTTTATTTGTCAGCTCTACACCCCTTATAAGGACTCCCCAGACACAACCAATCAGCTGGCAGAGAAGAAGAGAGAGACACTAATACACTGACAGCGTGTTACAAGTGCAGTTTATTACCTTCAGTATATATAAAAGGAATAACACGTCGAAGGACTGGGGACGCCACCACGCTGTGCAGACTGTGCCTTTAACGCCCCCTGCTGGCCTTGTTAACGATGACTGCTGATGATGAGGGTGACGCTGCCATTGTTTTACCTCACGCTGTACACGAGGACGTGTCGTCCGTTACCATGGCAGCTGAGGGGGAAACACACTTTCCAGCTTGATTGAACTGCTTTCGACTCAAGAAAGTCTCACAGCAAGGAGCTCTAGAATCTCACATGGAGTGTCTTCCTTATGTGGAGACAGCGGGCACGTGGTGTAAGCACAGCTGGGCGACTTTCAAACGAGAAATACAATTGCAGCGAGTCGGCCGGCCCGGACCTGAACCGTATATACAATAATTCATTCATTCATTCATTCATTTTTTCCGATATGTATGTACAGACGTGCTCAAATTTGTTGGTACCCTTACAGCTCATTGAAATAATGCTTCATTCCTCCTGAAAAGTGATGAAATTAAAAGCTATTTTATCATGTATACTTGCATGCCTTTGGTATGTCATAGAATAAAGCAAAGAAGCTGTGAAAAGAGATGAATTATTGCTTATTCTACAAAGATATTCTAAAATGGCCTGGACACATTTGTTGGTACCCCTTAGAAAAGATAATAAATAATTGGATTATAGTGATATTTCAAACTACTTAGTTTCTTTAATTAGTATCACACATGTCTCCAATCTTGTAATCAGTCATTCAGCCTATTTAAATGGAGAAAAGTAGTTACTGTGCTGTTTGGTATCATTGTGTGCACCACACTGAACATGGACCAGAGAAAGCAAAGGAGAGAGTTGTCTGAGGAGATCAGAAAGAAAATAATAGACAAGCATGGTAAAGGTAAAGGCTACACGACCATCTCCAAGCAGCTTGATGTTCCTGTGACAACAGTTGCAAATATTAAGAAGTTTAAGGTCCATGGAACTGTAGCCAACCTCCTGGCGGCGACAAGAGGAAAATCGACCCCAGATTGAACAGAAGGATAGTGTGAATGGTAGAAAAAGAACAAAGGATAACTGCCAAAGAGATACAAGCTGAACTCCAAGGTGAAGGTACGTCAGTTTCTGATCGCACCATCCGTCGCTTTTTGAGCTTAAAGTGGGCTCCATGGAAGAAGACCCAGGCGGACTCCACTTTTGAAAGAAAAACATAAAAAAAGCCAGACTGGAATTTGCTAAAATGCATATTGACAAGCCACAATCCTTCTGGGAGAATGTCCTTTGGACAGATGAGTCAAAACTGGAGCTTTTGGCAAGTCACATCAGCTCTGTGTTCACAGACGTAAAAAAAAAATGAAGCTTTCAAAGAAAAGAACACCATACCTACAGTGAAACATGGAGGAGGCTCGGTTATGTTTTGGGGCTGCTTTGCTGCGCCTGGCTCAGGGTGCCTTGAATCTGTGCAGGGCACAATGAAATCTCAAGACTATCAAGGCATTCTGGAGTGAAACGTACTGCCCAGTGTCAGAAAGCTCTGTCTCAGTCACAGGTCATGGGTCCTCCAACAGGATAATGACCCAAAACACACAGCTAAAAGCACCCAAGAATGGATAAGAACAAAACATTGGACTATTCTGAAGTGGCCTTCTATGTCCTGATCTGAATCCTATCGAACATCTATGGAAAGAGCTGAAACTTGCAGTCTGGAGAAGGCACCCATCAAACCTGAGACAGCTGGAGCAGTTTGCTCAGGGAAGAGGGCCAAACTACCTGTTAACAGGTGCAGAAGTCTCATTGAGAGCTACAGAAAACGTTTGATTGCAGTGATTGCCTCTAAAGGTTGTGCAACAAAATATTAGGTTAGCGGTCCCATCATTTCTGTCCATGCCATTTTCATTTGTTTTATTATTTACAATATTATGTTGAATAAAAAATCAAAAGCAAAGTCTGATTTCTATTAAATATGGAATAAACAATGGTGGATGCCAATTACTTTTGTCAGTTTCAAGTTATTTCAGAGAAAATTGTGCATTCTTCGTTTTTTGTGGAAGGGTACCAACAAATTTGAGCACGTCTGTATGTATGTATTACCAGTTGCTGTGAGCTTTTCTTTCTGCAGCTCGGCAGGGGGCGCTATTTCACCACATATTTCTAATAATATCCTTGTAGCTCCAACTGGATTTTTTAAAATTCTCGCACATAGCAACTATGGAGGATATTCCATGCCAAAATTAAAAATAAATAAATAAACAAATAAATAAATAGCTACACTGACATTTATTTATTACAGAATTGATTTATTAATTCATTTATGTATTAATAAATAAATATCGAAATAAATATATACCTAAATAATTATCGAAATAAACAAATAAGTAAAGGAATAAATAAATATTGAAATAAGCACATATTATTTATTGTTGTTAATGTTCTGCGTGTGTGGTGATGTATTGGTGTTTTGTTATTCTCGTGTGAAGTGTAGGTGCTTTGTTGATTATCTGAGCACCGCTACTGTACTTCAGATTTTCAATGTAGTATGGCAGGGACCTATCTTATATAACAGGTGCTGAAACCACATCCATTCATCTTCCAGGGACAGGTTTCCTGTGAGCCAATGTTTAAACTGCAAGCAAATGTGCATAATCAGGCTCTTAAGAACATGTTAGAGGCTTCTATACCTGTCCTGTTCTGTGAAAAACAGGGAGTGTTCCACGCTATGGAGCCGACTGGAAAAGGAGTGCATGTATTAAAACAATCTGGAAGCAACTGGTTTAACTTGCTGGGGTGACTAAACTTTTATTAGGTCATTGAGTCACACAAAGTGGCTCAAAGGACAATATAAACCAGTTAGAGTCTCTCAGCCAATTAAAACGCTGAATTCATGAAGATGCCAATACATCTTTTAGGGGAATTTTTCTGATCTTTGCTCTTTGAAAATATTCATGGTAAGTTGAGTCAGCCGAGCCTGTCTCTTATGGCATGAGAATATCTCTCCACAACCTTAAAATGAGAACACACCAAACAGCACAAACTGCACTACACTCTGTGACCACAAGAGGGGGGGGAGAGAGAGTAATAAAATGATGCTCTTCAATCCAGAGCAGTGGTTCTTAACCTGGGGTCCTTAGAGACAGTCCAGGGGGTCCACAGGAAAAAACTGGAAACTTTTCACTCAGCATCAGCAATGTGCAAAATTAAAATGTTTGCTTCTTGAATGGATTTGATTGTAAAAAGATTATGATGGATCTGTTAACCTGCAGGTCTGATTTTAATATTTTACAATTAATAATTATTTATACTGTGTAACAAAGCTACATAATCACAGCTGTGGCTAAGATGAATTGTTTGAGAGAAGGGAGAAGAGAGAGAAATAGCTGTGTTTGTACAAACTCAACACAAAGAAAACTATAAGCTATTTTTTTTCTTTTTGATTACCAGAGAAAACTTGTTTTTTTTTCTGAAAGGCAAAGAAACTGCATCAGCTGAAAATGAGTTTAATCTTAAGAGCACTGCTTGGCTAGAAGTGGCTGCTGTGCCAAGGAAGACAATTTGCATAGAAAAGACACTTTGCATTGGCAGCACATGCTTCAGTGCTCTGGGAGTGTTTATAGCCCTGTGAGTTTAACACTTCATGATTGAGAGCTGCCCTTCATGGCAACAGAATCCACAACAACAATGACTTTTATCAGCATCTTCATCTGGGCACTTGTCATCTGCACTCAGGGTAAGAATCATTTAGAAAAATGCATTTACAAAAAATATCTGTTTGTTGGATAATTTACAAAAATATATTTGTGGGACAATTCTTAATGTAGAGTTTAAGTGTTCAAATTAAACAGGAATAACTGAAAAAAGGTTTGACATTTAATATGTGTTTTCATAATTCAATTCACTCATTTATTATAAGTTTCTATGTTATTATCTATTATTTTCAGAATCCAGTGGACAGTATACTGTGACTCAGACTCCAGCAGTGAAATCTGTTCTCCCAGGAGACACAGTCGCTCTGAGCTGTAAATTCAGCAGCGCAGTGCATGGTAATACCTACCTAGCCTGGTACCAACAGAAATCTGGAGAAGCTCCCAAACTCCTGATCTATGCTGCCAGTACCCTTCAGTCTGGGATCCCAACTCGTTTCAGTGGCAGTGGATCTGGGACTGACTTCACTCTGACCATCAGTGGAGTCCAGGCTGAAGATGCTGGAGATTACTACTGTCAGAGTTTCCACTACCCCAGTAGACATGTGTTCACACAGTGCTACACACCCGTACAAAAACCTCCCACAGCTGGACTGCACAGCGACTGCACTGCTGCAGCTGGGACCTACTGCAGGTGCTAAGGGTGAAGGCAATGAAACGGGACACGGCCTGTGGAGGAGCTCAACTGCACACAAACACACTGAGCTCAATAACAACACACAGTTATATGTAGGTATGGATTCAATATTAGTCTATTTAAACAAACAGATTTTGTTGTGACTTCAGGGTCATCTAGTAATGTAGTGATGATACCAGCTATTCTAAATTCTGAAACATCATTCAGTTATTCCAAGAATTGTAAAAATGTCACTCATGTTTTTCATATCTGATTCTCATATGAAGATGTCCATGAATCCTGTGCTGGGTTGCACCAGCTGTGTGTAAGTTCTTACTCAGCTTAGTTATAGCGTAAGTCTTACTAACTTTAATTTGACACATTACTACATTGACACTAGTTGCACCAGGTCAGATAGTTCTAACACAAGGCTTAGTTGTTGTTTAAAATGTATCCATACCTTTGAGTGGGTGGAATCTATTCATAGAATCACATTTCCAGACGGCTTGGCAGCTGTTGCTGCTTCTCTTTCATGCTGATTTTAACAGAGTTTTTCGGCGTCAGCATATCTTGCGAGGCCGCATACATCCTCTTGACAGTTAAGATATTGACATTGATGCCGTTTTAGACGAGAGAATATTCTGATCACTGATTATGTGTGTGTATATAATAGGTGAAATGTGAATACAAATAAAAATGTATTTACTGAAATGTACAATTCTTCATTTGTATCACTGTCACATGTCATGTATATTTATAACACATTCATAATATTCACTTGAATTCCCTACACCACAGACTCCCCACTAATTCAGTCTCATTCCAAATGAAAGAAAGCTGGTTTGTTCCAATCTTTCTCAAAACAACATGTCAATACAAGAGCCATGTGTTTCTCAGTGAGCTGGGATTGCCATGGCAATGGAGTGTGATCAGTCACTGTGTGCGCCCTTTCACACACATCAATCAATCAATCAATAAAGAAATCAATACACAAGTTTTCTATCTTTTCCGGCTTGTTAAATATTAGCATGATTGAAATCATGAAAACGCCTTTTCGTAGCAGTTCAAGGTACATCTTGGAAAGGCCTGTGAAAGACAGTGAAGTAGATGTTCCATTTAGAAGAGTAAGAAGCTGTCAAAATGAGAACAATGAAAAGAAAAATGACAGGTCCATTACTTGTACAGCAGCAGCAACACATGGGAAGGTATAACACTAGGGTTAGGGTAGGGCACTACATACCCTTTAATTCTCAATAGGATTGAAATAATGACACAAACACAAACATTATTGTCAGTTTAGACAGACACACAGATTAGACAGCAGTGATATACTGAGAGCTTTGACTGGGGTAAAAATAGAAGAAAACAGTAAAAGTGGCCCAACCCTATGAAGCCCCACTGGTGCTCACGGCTCAGATCTCATCTAACTGCCTGGGACAGGATTTGTATAAAGGAAGGTGCTTTGCATACCTGTGCCTGCCTCACTGCTCTACACAACAGCTGGAATAACTGCACTGCTCCATTGCTCAGGGTTTTAAAGCTGACAGTTCAGCCCTTTCACAGTCACTGAGACACAGAGAACATGGCTTCACTGGGGCTCCTCCTCTGCACACTGCCACTCTTTGCTCATGGTAAGAAATCCTCATTATTATAAATTATTATTAATATCAGCGCTTCCTCAGCACACAGTGGAATGCAGTTAATGGATGAGGCTGTTGACTCGGTGGGTTGATGTTCTGTGTTTTTATTTTCAGAATCCATCAGTCAGATTGTTCTGACTCAGAGTCTCACAGTGGAGTCTGTCTCTATAGGAGGGAGTGTCACTCTGAACTGCAGATCCAGTAGCTCTGGTTTTACCAGCAGTCTAGCCTGGTATCTGAGCTCCTAAACTCCTCTTCTCTTCATTGAATAGCCGAGTGTCTGGAGCTCCAGCTCCATTCACTGACAGCAGGTCAAGAACAAACTTCATGCTGAGTCATCTAAACACTACAGTGTGGTCTGTGTCTGAGGGAAGGAGCTGCTCACAGTGATGCATGCTGGGAAACACTGACTCTAAAATCTAAACATGTGCAGCTTCCACCCCTGACAGTGAATATTAAAGAATGTTAAAATGTTCCTTTAGCAGGCCAGCATTTTAAACACAATGATTCTCCCCTTGCTCTCCTCTCTGAGAGTTGCTGAAAGCTGTCTGTCCCACACCCCTGCAGACTCACATCAGTGTGTGTCAGCATAGAGGTTACAGCATGTCATTCCACCAGCATGGGAAGGGATTTCTGTTGCAATTCCACGCCCAGCAGCACAGACTGCACTACACTCTGTGATCACAAGAGGGAGAGAGTAATTCCACAGCCCAGCAGCACACTGCTCATGTAATGAGAATGTTCCGCAGGATTCCTGCTTCTTTTCTCAGTGAATAATAATTCATTCCACCCCAGACGTTTGCATCAGTAATCAGTATCCCCGGTGCTCTAGTGGTTAGGATTTATACCTCGTTTCCACTGCCGGCTGGGCCAACAAAATTGTGTTTCTGTGTTTTTATCAAACGTGGTCAAGTCCGGAGGTTCTATAGAGCGGCACTAGCAAAGGAACCGACAAGCTTCTACAAAATGTGACGCAGCTTTTATATGGCCAGACGAAAAAAAAAAGATACTGGTTAGCAAAAGCATTACATGTCATTTTTAAATTATACTATGTCTCTACTAGGGTGTAATGGGTTAAACGATCAATCGATAAACACATTCATACCGTTTTTACTTGAATGGTAACGTATACTAATTTAAAAGTAAATATCCAAACTCGCCTGTAATTTATTTGGCAATACAAACACCGGTCTGCAGCGCGGTGCGCAAGGGGGCTTTAAAAAAGAAAAAGTGACCTGCATCCCAGCATGCTGTGTGCCTGCAGAACTGCTGACTGTAAATCAGCTGCGAACAAGACTGACACGGGAACACGTCAGCGTGTCAAAAGCGTTACGTCATTGTTTTATTGTCATGCTATATGTATCCATAGTCCTAAAATAAACATTGCCCGAACAGGGACTTGAACCCTGGACCCTCAGATTAAAAGTCTGATGCTCTACCGACTGAGCTATCCGGGCTCTTTCACAGCTGCTGCGCTTTCTTAACACAAGAGCATTCAATAAATTAAATCCAAACCGAGAGGACAGAGGAACATGAAAATCAATTGAATGACGTTGCAACAGAGGGAAAAAAAATCCTGGTTCATCTGAAGGAAAATGTTCCTGTTCTTCTGTAGACAGATATTTGGAAAGCAAACTGAGCCACTTCTCTGGATCATGTGTTGAATCGCTGGAGCTGTCCAGTGTACCCGCTGCTGACCCGCATCCCTTCATCTTCCACAGGGATAGATGTAGTGCTTGCGTGCCATTGTGGCTCTATATAGAGTTATATCATGAATGTGGATATTAAAATTGAATTTAGATCAATGGAAATAAAAAATAAGTTAAGGATGGCTTGTTTGATATACGTTTACGCCTGGGCTTCTTAAGAATCTTATGGAGTTGCTTAAATGCCGTTTACTTATAAGTCTGTGATTTATAATGATACATATCCGTAGTCACAGACAGGTCTTGATTTCTTATTGAAGTATTATTTATTGGTAAAGGTAGCCTACGTCTTTCTTACCTTTGAAAATCTCAGTGACTCTTCCCCTGTATCTCACTGCAAAAGGTGTGTATTAAAACTATCTGGAAGCAACTGGTTTAACTTGCTGGAGTGACTACACTTAGGAGCCCGTCATAGAGGACACCACAGCTGAGACATTTGTTAGGTCATTGAGTCAAAGTGGCTCAAAGGGCTACATAAAACACTATGTGCCTCTCAGCCAATTAAAACACTGAATTCATGTAGATTCCCAGCTGCTCAGTATACATGTCTGAAAAGGGTCAATACTGGACCAATATTAGCAAACCTTTTCACCAGTATTGGTGCAATGCTGACAGGCCAATTTGACTATATTGGAACAACTGCGTGCCAGAATTTGATCGGTATTGTTTGCACATGGGCCCAGTACATGGCCCAGTGCTGGCAATCTGAATTGTCTTGGAACTGACACTGTACTGGCACATTAAGAAAAAACATTACTGTGTTTAAGTTGGTGCCATAATGGCCATTGCAGGGACTCTTGTCAATTTTGCTTTTATTTGAAACGGTTTCAATGTATTAGGGCTGCAGCTATCCCATGTAACAGGTGCTGAAACCACATCCGTTCATCTTCCAGGGACAGGTTTCCTGTGAGCCATTGTTTAAACTGCAAGCAGTGATACACACACACACACACACACACACACACACACACACACAGTGATACACACACACGCAGTGATACATACATACACACACACACGCAGTGATACACACACACACAGTGATACACACACACACACACTCACACACTGACACACACACACGCAGTGCTACACACACACTCACACACACACACTGACACACACACACACAGTGATACACACACGCAGTGATACACACACACACGCAGTGATACACACACACACACACGCAGTGATACACACACACACACACACACACACACGCAGTGACACACACACACTCACACACTGACACAAACACACACATGCAGTGATACACACACACACGCAGTGATACACCCATACACACACGCAGTGATACACACACACACGCAGTGATACACACATACACACACACACGCAGTGATACACACACACACACACTGACACACACACACACACACACTGACACACACACACTGACACACACACGCAGTGATACACACACACACATACACACACGCAGTGATACCACACACACTCTGACACACACACACACACTGACATACTGACACACACACACACACACAGTGATACACACACACACGCAGTGATACACACACACACACAGTGATACACACACACACACTCACACACTGACACACACACACAGGCAGTGATACACACACACTCACACACTGACACACACACACACACGCACTGATACACACACACACACACACTAACATACACATGATTATCGTGAACATTTGATAAAATCTAAAAATCAAAAAATTCCACTGACTCACACTGCTTTCACTTTTTACCATTTACTTTCGCCCTTAGCTTGCGTCTCAATGCGTGATGACGTTTGTTTTGTTGACTCAGTTGCCATGGGAACGTTTAAAACTACGCGACAAACTTTACTCAAATGCACAGCTGTACAGAACACCCCCCCTCAGGCATGTGCTGTCTATTCACGGGAACAGACTACTGAACCAGTTAGTTCAGATGATCGCTGGATACACAATAAACAATTTGACAATTTCACAAATAAACCCGTTTGTGTTCAAACCTATGAGAGGTGGAATGTAACAAAATGTGAACTGCAAAAGCCAGGCGTCAAACATCAACGACAAAGTTCAACATTTGAATTGAAATAACAGCTGTCAAATAGACAAAGCTCAACACTCGAAGATAATATGCCAAATTGAAAATGCTCAACACACTAATTGAATGAATTATACATAAAATAATGAATGTAATTAAGCTCAATAATTGAAATGGGAACTTGAAATCTTAAATAAATTGATTACAATTCAAATTTCCAGCACGCCATCCGATTTGTGTTTAGTCTGTTCTAAATCAATACTGCGGCGTTGTATTTCAGGTTAAGCGCTGTGCTTTCCATTTGCCACTTGGTCATTCTATTCCCGGGACTGCCCCTGTCATGGCAAATCTGACATGCGAAAGAGATGCTTTGCACTGTTTCTTAAATCAAGTGGCCTCAAATAAATTGTCTACATTAATGTCTGCTTAGCCTACCTATCAGTCTGGTGAAATTGTAAAATGTGTAATTGACTTGTGGATGTTAACATCAGAACTCGAGCTGTCATTCTCGCCCCTCAAACTGGCGCAGGCAACACATCTGCCTGGATTCCTGCATGATATAAATGTGTTTCTTCATTTACGCCTGTTTTTTTTATTATTCATTGGGGTTTGTTTACTACACGCCTCCATAGCTGAGCCTTTAATCAGACAGTCCTTGTAGGTGACAGTCCAGTTTGTTCCGTACGTACTTCTGCCAAACTTAAATTCAAAGTACAATCTTCTAAATGGGTTGTAATATAATTTCAAAAGTATTATTTATTTATTTATTTTAATTAACGTACTGTTAAAATTAGAGGACTAATATGAAAGAGGTGCGCGCATCAATTGCAGCTAATTAGCTCCCATTAGCACCTGAACCTCTTTATAACCCCATTGCGCTCTAAGGAACACCAAACTCAACTACTGACGGTTTTGTTTTTATTATTGTTTCTTGATAACGAAGAAAGAAGTTCACGGTCGGGGCTGCCTCGGATTTAATGATGCCGTGTTGTCTTAGATTTGGGTAATTGTTGATCTTTTCTCTACTTTAGCAACGTTGATTTTATTGTGAGTTTCTCACTTGAGTCTTTGTTTTTCCAATGCAGAATAACATTGCTGTTAGCAGTGTTAGTCACTGAAGTTTGGACGCAGAACCCCCCTCTAGGTACGATAACGGTCGCTTCAGCAGAGCTGTTCTTTCAGCTTCCTGTTTATTTGCCGGTTGTGTGTTTTCAAGTATCGTTGTCTTCTGCAGGCTCGGTGAGGACAGAATGTCAAGGGAGTGTTATGATGATGATGTTGGAGAAGTCTTTTGTTGGAAAGTATTTTCGCATCAATGTGATTGGTGAGTGATCATTTTTTCTTGAATGAAAAGCTTTTGATGTATAAAGCCTGTTGACTCGTAATGTAATGACGTGAATTAAGTACGGAGCACTCCTGTGCTGTATGGCAGCAACCAGGCTTTGTTTTTTTTCTTTCAAATGCAGGATATGAAACTATTGCGTTAGCTTCAAAAGCATGTTGCTGATCACACTAAATAATAAACCTGTGCTGCTACAACCTTAGTCAGATTTGTTGACTGCAGGTGCACAGAATTAGAAATTATTTACTCTAAACCTACTGTTCTGAATGGGTGTATAATTCTACTAACATAGTTTTAAAAATTTCAATAAGTAGATGGAACGGGGCGGTGGGGGTGTTCACTTTGTTATATCTCTACCTTGCTTGATCACGTGTACGGTTTCTTAAAAGGCCAACCGAATGTCTTTCCATAGACAATAAGGGGGCGCTTGTGTCCCTCTCTCCAAGACTGGCTGCACAGTGTGGATATAGCTTAACCGTTGACTTCTTGGGAAATGCCAAGTTCCTTGCTTCTGTGCTCAGCTGCTTTGCTCGGAACACAGTGAGTCATCATTTTATTTCTTGTAAACTTGTTTCTAATGGTGACATGTTGGGACTAACTTTAGCCTTTGTTTCCAGAATGATGAGACCTACAAGCTGACAGTACAAATCAGTGTCTTCTCAAACAGTGCTATGACTTCAGCTTCCTCATATGTTCAGAGCATGACATGCCGCTATTCTCCATGGGCGGAGAGGGATTCTGTGTGAAAGAAACTACATGGAGGTAAGGGCTGTCAGGATGTGATAATGCTGTTCAGTATAACTTGTTGGGTTGTGTGGGTATTTTAATTGTCATTACAGAAGTGCTTCACTCATGACTAATTTCAATATTCTTTAGGTTTCTGTGAGAAGAGGTGTGCCACTTATTGAGCCAAACTTTGTTCAAGATGATCCTGATTGGTCCCTTGCATACCCTGAGGTAGTCATGTGACTTTGCATTTGCTTCATTCACATCCCCTTGGAGTTGCCTAATTGAGGTCTACTCTACTGTCTCATCTAGAGGAAGCAAAATTAACGGCCCCCTTAACTTTAACCTGTCTTCCAAGAGGGTGGCCATATATGAATTGTGTGACATTTAAGGCATTGGCTTTGCATACATGTATTCTGTGATTGCTTTGGTAGAAATTGATTGTGGAGAAGTTAACCCTTTCTTGTCAGTGTAAGCCTTGTATTTCAACGACTGAGGTAGTGGCTTCATATGTGCAGGGCTATAAATCCTTCATGATAAATGTGTCCTGATTTACCTTTTTGAAGACTGCTGCATACGAGCAATTTAGGTGTTGTCCTAAAGTTTGGTACACTGATGTATTAAGGTCCAGTACAAATGAATGGCTGTAAACTCTGCCTGTATCGGATCCAGACAACATGCTTTCACATAGGCTTTCGTACGCAGTTGTATTTGAGGATTTACTCTGTTCCCTTAGATGCCCGCTGAACCTAGAACGGTTTCAGTGATGTGTCATTAAACTTTCAACTTTCAGTTTTAGTTCCTGTTTATTAAACATGACATCTGTTATGACAAATCCTTTAGACTGGGGATGCTTTGTGTTCAAACTCCCTCTTCTAATGAGGTTTTCTCTTTTGCTAGGCAACTGCTGCTGACAACAGCATCTGGAAAATTGTGTTCCATCTCCCAGCAAATAGAAAGACAACTATGACTGTTGCTCAGGCCATGACAAATGGCTATGGCATAAACACTACACCAACTTGAATTCTGGTTAGAGCTGCATACAACTCCACAGAAAGCCAGCCTCAGGTGGTAAGTAGTCTAGGCTTCATTGTTGTCTAGTACAGTATATCCAGACTATGAAAGTAGATTTAGTCTTGCTTTTATTTTAGTAAAAGTTCCCCCTCCCCTCCAACAGATCCAAACTGTCCCAATGGCTGTGCTAAGATCAACCACCTTATATAAGCAAAGATGGATGGTCATGATGGTGGACACTGCAGTTACATGTCCTACTGGTGAGTAAGCTTATGGAGGGCAACGGTGCTCAAGAACTGTTCTAGGTTTATGTATGAATTTTCTATACCAAGTCTATGGTGTTCCTTTCTGTCAGATGGAACAGCCTTCACAGAACAGATTACATGGAATGTTCCCCGTGTTCTACCTCCTCTTGTTCCGACACCACAAATTACTACCCTTGATGTTCAAATGGGAGTTGATGGCCGCAAGCTTGACCCTGCAACGATTCAGAATAGAGATTATAAACTGGATGTCGGTCCCCAGCTAATCACTGTAAAAATTCCTGTGGGAGCTGATGGTGGATATTACAATGTATGAAGTTCAGCATCTTCTAAATCCTTCTCATTTTAAAGCTTTCCTCCTAAGATGCTTCTGTGCTTTCAGAGCCATGTATTGGACAACACCTATGTGATCTCTTACTCTATTGAACCAATGCTGGAGCATACCTGGCAAGATGGGCCTGAGAAGATCAAGTACACAGTACTTCATCCAATAACCACTCCTTTCATGCCTCGGCCACCAGTTGTCACAAACAGTATGTAGAACTTGTCCACATGCAGTAAATCAAAGGTATTTGTTGCAGTGCTCCACTTCATATCCATCATTTTAACTGTATGCTTTAATTTCAGACACTGTTCCTAAAGCCAGAGTGTTCAATGTGACCCTGGGGACATTCCTGCCTGATGTGGAGCTGGTCAAAATTTATAGTTGGACCAGAGACGTTAACTGTGCCAGAAGCCAACCTAAAAGGTTATAATGTCCAGGAGCATGTCTTTCCCAATGGATCCAAGACCTACACTCTCCAGGTGCCATTTGAGGACCCCAATGTGAAGCAAAAGGTAACATTCCACCTGTTCAACCATCCAATTGCCCTTTGAAAACACTTTCTTCCTGTGGCCGTTTTGCTTGCTGTCTGACTTTGGGTTTAATCCTACAAACCCTTGCTCTTCTTTCAGGTAACTCCTCCAGACACCAGAACCTACATTCTGCCCCTGACCTACTTGCTGAATATAGTGCCAGAGAATACACCCTTTACTCATCCTGCTGTAGTCGAAGCCATTCTCAAAGACATCAGTAAGTGCCTGACTATTTGGTCTACAACTACCCTTTTCTAACCAATCCAGTCCATTGCCATGACAACTGCTCTTCCTCTTGCAGTTCCACCTACAGTAACTGGCTACTGTGATGGTGCTGCATTCTATACCATGGTAACATATGGTAACATGGGTCGCAACTGGATTCCTTTTGTGGGCTCAAGAGAGCTTGGTGGAAATCTGCTTGCCCTGTACAATTATAATGCCAACTCTACCAATTTCTGGATGACTGTGCCATACAATTCAGTTGATGCCACATATGAAGTAAGTGATGGAACTTTAAAATGTGTGTTTTAGCTGTTTTGGGTTCAACACATTACTGACCTGATGTTTTGTCTCCTGTAGGTGATCAGTTCTTCAGGCATCAGAAGCAGACTTGACTTGACCTTGAAGGATATTGGGACCATGGTTGTGGTGGCTGACTTCTCTCTATCCTGCAGTTTCCCTACAAAGATGATTGGTAACTCTCCTGCAGACCAAGCATTCTGTATAATAGCTGCTTTTGAGATTGGCCAAAGGTTGCATGAAGTGGTATTGAAGCTATAATCTGTTTCCTTAACCTGGATCCAAATGCTGTGTTTCAGATTGCTTCACCAATGGAACTATGGCAGCTCTTGCTGTGAAAGTGGAATCTGTCCCCAGCTTGTCTCCAAGTCAACTAACTCTAAGGGATCCAAGTTGCCGGCCTCTTCAGTCTGATGCCACCAATGCGGTTTTCTACTTCAATGTCAACTCCTGTGGCACAACTAGAAGGCTTAGTATTGACATATTTAAAACCATATTTTGAGGAGGTTCAACATATTGACAAGGTGGCCACAACACCCCTGGATCAGTCTGGGGAGCCATGGTGACCTGTGTTTCTATCCGCTGAATTACTTGCATGAATTGTGGACATCTGAAGGATGCCACCTTTGTATTGAACTGCTTGTCCAGTTGACAAAGGTGTTGTGACACATGACATGACTATTGGTTATGGCATTGCATGTGCTGCCTATAGACCTTTTGGGTCAATGGCAGTGAACTGGAAGGAGCGTACTAACTGGGGATGATCCCGTGGTGAGGCCGGGACTAAACTAATACATGAGTTGATACCAATTGCAGCTCAAGAGTCACCAGCTGTGTATTCAAATATGTATTTGCAACAAATCCAAAATAACTGCTGTTGCCCTCCTAGAGGTTACTAAAACAATACCATATTAGTCTAGCAGTTTCTGTAGACAGACTTGTGGTATCATACTAACTGGAACAAACATGAGGTCCCAAAAAAAGTGTTCAATTATGAAATTGCAATATTCATTACCAATGATTTATTTTTAAATTGTGAAATTGGTACTGGGTTAGTACACAGCTGGGGATGATCCAGAGTACCATATTAGCTAGTCTGCAACTTGGTCTGCAGCTCCATACTAAATCTACAAGTTCATTGCAACCTGAGCCTTTGATTTCTCTTCCAGTTTGACAACAACCTCCTGACTTATGAGAATGAAGTGCTGTTCACATCTTACCGGTAAGGATTGCAATCAAATTGCGTATCCTTGTGGTTGAGCCTGAAACTCTCCTAACCCCATCTCCTCTTTCCAGGTTGAGAGTTGCCTGTCACTATCTGGTCAATGACACCAAGGTAGTGCAGTTCTTGTACCAGAATAATCCTGCACCTGTAGTCCAGCCTGGCTTGGGGGATCTTGCAGTCATCATGCAGCTTGCATTGGGTAGGACTTGGCAATTGAAATAATATAGATGCTCTAGTAGCGTGTTTCCACCTATAAAATTCTCCCTTGCATCTCTGCAGATTCAACCTACAACGACTTCTATGGAGCTCGGGATTACCCTGTTGTGAAGTACTTGCGAAGACCCTTGTATTTTGAGGTAGAACTCCTGTACAGCAGGGATCCACAGGCTGAATTGTTTTTGGAGAACTGCTGGGCAACCTATTCTGCTGACAGGAATAGCTCTCCAAAGTGGGATGTTGTTGTGGACAGGTAAGATGCTGGAATATGATATTGCTGCTACAAAACCTAGGAATTGGAGTTGTGGCTGTGCTCCTGACCTACTTTCTCTTTCTAGCTGTGAGAACTCTGCAGATGAGTACTTGACCATCTTTCACCCAGTCTCCAGCAATGCAAGAGTGCTGTTCCCTTCCCATCTGAAGAGGTTTGAAGTGAAAATGTTTTCCTTCACAAGCGGCCAGGATGCACTGAAAGGACAGGTAAAGTAGAGTGTTGGTATAGGGATCTTGTACCACAATGCATGGTATGGACTGCTTTGCAAGCAGCAAATGGTCACTGTGCTCAAATCTTTAGTGAGTTGGAATGAAAACATATAACTGTACTTTTGAAAGAAACACTTGCTATGATGCAATATATGTGTAAAGAGGTTTTTCAATTTGGTAATCATCATTGGATGATGGTACTGCGTGATCTATTGATGCTAGTTTTACTTGACAAGGTGTGCTGTCTTTCAGATTTACTTCCACTGCAGTGTTGTGGTATGTGATTCAAACCGGCCATCAGACAGCCTCTGTAGCAGACGGTGCATTCCAGGGAAACAGAGGCTTGGTAAGAGCTCTGTCTGTTGGGGGAAGGGGGGGGGGGACATTTTGCATGCATTTTTGTCCATTTGTTTTGATGGACTCCTCCTAATTCCTCCTGTAGGTCGCAGTGCTGAAGGGATGGATGGTGATGCAGTAAAGGCATTTGTGTCTTCTGGCCCAATTGAGCTGAAGCGAGATGGATCCCTTCACTTTATGCCTAGAAGCGGTAATATGCATGATGTGAACACAATTGCAGTTCAAGTAAAATATGTAACTATCTCTTTTTATTCCACTAACTGTTTCTTTCTTCTTTTGCAGGCCAATTCAATGTGTGGTCCCTTCTGGGAGCTTCAATGGGTGTGTGTTCAGTGATTGTCTTTGTAGCTGGAGTTGTATATTTTTGGAAAATGCCCAAAAGTGTGTATTGATAAATAATCTTGCTTGTAAAGACTTTGTGTGTGTTTTTTTTTTTTTTTTTTTTTTTGGTGGGTGCTTGACTAATTCTACATAGATTATATATTGGTGTGTGTCAGAATGGCCATGTTAATGGGATTCTCTCCTCTTACTGCATTGAATGCTTTGCTTGTTTCCTGGTCAGGCCATTCTCAATATGGTGTGTTATTCAAGGACCCTTCATTAATTCATTGTGAATCCAGGGGCAAAGACTTTCCTCCTCCATGGAGCTGTAACCCTATTTTTATATTCTTTCTTGCTTTTGATATGTTACCTTCAGTATGCAAAGTTTTTAGGGTGAAATTATCAACACTCCTTATATATAATACCATGTTATAGCATCACAAAAAGTGTGTAGATTTTTTTTTTTTTTGTTATGAATGCAAGTTTTTATTTTGTTCACTGCGGTTTATACGTCTTTTACTGGAAGTGGTCCCTGGTGAGAGCTCCAAGTAAGGTATTAGTTTAGCTTTTCAGTTTTCAATACTGTGTGTACAAATGAGTCTTATTTTTATGAGGAATTGGTTAAACAAACCACTACTTAGCAACATGTTCTCTTCATGCTTGTTTTGACTGTTGTGGTTTATATAATCTGTTACTGGTTAAACTCATTTTACGAAACACGTTCCATAACAAACTGGTACACCCGATGCGGGGAATCTTTAGATCCGCGCACCAGTCTGAACCAGAAGTTCCATTCTTTGAGCTGTTCGGTAAAACAGGAGGACTATATAAAATGAGAGAAAGAGGGGGCTGAGTTATTAGAGCTGAATTCACTACACCCGCTGGCAACCCCTTGAGTAATGTGTTTATTATATGGAGAACGCTGAGTTTGATGCAAGACTCGATCAGACACAGGCACATTCATATTATTACACCTGCTCGCAGACTCTCCGGCGCCGTCACTCTGAGTGCTCTTTGAAACAGACTGAGTTTGTATTTATATTCATGTTGGGTTAATCAGAGATGACTATCGGCGGCCAGTCTGTAGTAGTACTACTGGAGATTTTAATTGCACAGTTTGTACCGTTCTGTGCAGCGCCGTCCCATTTGTAACACGGTACGTGAACTGCATTCTGCTAAACAAAACATCGCAGCAGCAGCTCCATCTACTGGACAAAACCCAGACATGCACGTTGAAACAATGATCCAGTTCAATATCTGCAAAGCCTAAACAAGAAACTATTAGCCGAAGCCCCGAAAGAGAAAATATTATTCAAAACTGTTTAAAATCAAATGTTTAATTGTTAATCTAACCATTTTTAGTTACTGTAGAACTACTTCTCTCAGTGGTGACACAAATAAAAATGATTAAAATAAGGTTTAAAGGCTTTATTTGTCAACAACACCACACTCCTAGACCCATTTAATAATAGCAATAATACACTCCAGGGTCTGTGTGTTATCATGAGATATATCACCACTTCCTGGGCGGTTGAAGAACTCGACTTCGTCTAGTGCCTCCCTATGCACCCAAGGCGTGGTGATATTACCTCATGATAACACACACACCCTGTCGTGTATTACTGCTTCATTAATGTAGTCATTAGGTTTATATGTCACATTCCTTTGTTGTCACTGTATTGATTTAGATACTCGGGTTGGATACCTCGGAAGCCAGCGGAACTCCAGCGTTTCTCCGACAACCACTGATAAACCACTCCCGTGATGATCGGCGCTGCCATGACAACCCATGACATCACCCGCACACGTTACAACACGGCGAGTCATTTTTTGTAGCACAGTATTAACGTGTTATTGTTTTCACAAAATAACATCAATAAGATTATCAGATCACCTGCTAGTGTGTACTAAACAAAACCTCAAATATCAGTGAATTGATAGAGACAAGCCGTGGCACCAGCAAGGGGTTAAAATGAAATTAATAAATAAATTACGACATGAAACAAATACACATGTGGGTATATTTTAATCAAAAATCCATGCATCCATAATTCTGATTATTTATCTAAATAATCTCACAGCTAATTATTTACAAATGATCAATTTCTATATTTCTCGTAGTGCTAATGTGGTGTTATAGTTTAACATATTAATGGATTTTAGAAATCATCTATGCTAGTCTGCCCCTCAAACAGTTTTAAATATAATTTAGATTTAAATGGCAGGTAGTATATAAATCAATTTGTAAATCAGGTCGCATTTTGTAATTTAAATAGGCCTACGTATGAGCTACCAAAACGTATTTTTGTTTCATGTCGTTATTAATGTATTTTCTTATTTATTTGGTTAAACTTTAATCCAGCCTTACATTTTAACTTCTTGAAGTTACCACAGCGTGTCTATGTATGAATTACTGACGAGTAATATTTGTGATTTGATTACTCTAGCAGATGAACTGATAATGTATGGATGTTATTTTGTGAAAACAATACAATATTAAAAAGAAATACTACAACATTTAATAAATAAATAAATTATACACCAAACTGTAGCACATTTGTTTAGTCTTAATATCATAACAAATATACTTATTATAAATACGTAACTCCTTTTATTTGTTGGAAAACGGTCTGGAACTGAAGTAAAGTATTTTTTTAATACAGTGCTATTTGAGTATTTAAAATATGGTTTTCTTCAAAATTAAAATGCCAGCAACGGTGTGTTAATTTTAATCTAAGCGCCTAACGCCGCCGGAACGCTCGCATTTTTAAATCCTAACGGGTCTCTGCTCAGCTGAGTGGAATGTTCACGAGCGGTTGCCTAGCAGCGTCTCCCCTCCTTCTCTGCCCCGCCCCTCGCGCCTCTCTCGTTGCTCCAGCTAGGAGTTCAAATTTAGCTTCGTTATATTAGCGCAATTCTTTACAAACTTTTACAAATTAGCTTATTAGAGGCTTCGTGTTTTTAAGATGGTTCAGGTGCAGTCCGGACAGACTGACTGCAGCATCATTACAGTATACCGCACTGCGGTCAGCTTTGTGTGGCGGCTGATACACAAAATAATGAACGACTGTTAAATATATCACATGTATTGCTTTTTATTGCTAAATATGTACCTGGTATTCTAAATATTATCTACAATTAATAATTCAGCTATATTCATATTCAGAATGTAATACAGTATTAAGACAGGGTCCAGTATTAGAAATAAATAAACATGCTTAATATTCTGTCTAAATGCATGTTAAATCGTGGAAAGCGCTCTTTGTTTAAAATTACACTGAAGACTTCTTTTGTTCGACCAGGCTTACAATTAGATATGTTCTTGTTTTTAAGTAGATTTTGTGAAGCGCATATGGGGCGCTATAGAAAATATATATGATTAATTGACTGATTGAATGTTAGCCTGCGTTCGGTCTGGCAGGTTTAATTCTTAAAAAGACAACGCCTTTTCTTGATTGTGTTTTAGATTATATTAATCCCTGGTCAAGACAAAGTCTCTCTGGGGTTGGCCGATCATTAGATTGTCGATGTAAGGTCTCCAGTCCCATCGTAGAAGCAAGATAGTTTATTCACAAATAAATACATACACTTTTATTTACGTTTCTTTTGTTGGTAAATTAACACAATACATTATTGCATTCTGCCACGTCATTAGACGATCAAAGCCCCTTTGTGCCAGTGCGCATTCAGAGGAGACTCGCTGAGAGAATCCGTCTTCTGTGTCACTCAGTACTGCCAGCTTTCCCCCGTTGGTGATATATTGGTCAGCATAGCTGCTTTCCAAGTAATTGACCAGAGACGATTCCCAGCCAATACAAGTGTTTATGCCCACGTTTCAAATAATGAACATTATAAAAGCAAATCGCATTGTTTTATGTTTTCTTTACTTTTAAAGCTGAGAATCAAACACACTTCCGACAACTTCATAGCCCTGCTGGCTACGAACACGTATTGAGTCGGCTGTTTCCCATGACCCTGGTGATACCGAGTGTTTTCCGAGTATCAGCGTTGGCATTACCGTGTTTGGCATGCTTGCTGTGCACTCTAGCATTGCATAACAAGCATGCACTATGCCAGGACTTCGTGGCGCAACGGTAGCGCGTCTGACTCCAGATCAGAAGGTTGCGTGTTCAAATCACGTCGAGGTCAAAAGCAGTTTCTTTTTAAAAAAAAAAAAAAAATCATTTTCAGGATATCCTGACTCCCGAATTCCCGGATTTTATGTTTCCAATCCAGGGATTTCTGTATCAGAAAAAGATCCGGGAATCCGGGATTGGATTCCCTAATTATTATCCATAGATTTCCTTTGTTTACAGATGATGCAGCTGGCTGTTTTTCTTTTATCTATTCTCTTTTACTCTGTTGTTGATCTTATTTATGTGTGAGATATACATGCTGAAGGGCTTCAATCTTCTCTTTCATCCTTCCTCTCCTCCCTGAGCCTCTCCCAAGGAGTGAGTCAGAGGGAGCTGTCCGGTGCTGAACCTCCAGCAGACCAACAGAAAAGGGGCTGAAGCTCCGAGCTTCTCCCAGAGCCCAGGCTGGGCATCGTCACTCCCCTCACTCTGAACTCATTAAAGAGCCAGAGGGAGGAGGGGCTGGAGACAGTGCTGTGTATCAGCTGAGACAGTGACTTTACTGAAGAATTACACAAGTGTTAAACACCACACAGCAGTCTAGGGGCTTCAAGGAGAGTCATAAACAAACAGGACTTATTATTTCATTAATTCCTTAAGAAGTTATATTAAAATGCAACTCAAACAAACAAAACAAGCAGTAATTATCAACACTGACCACAAGAGGGAGCATGCTGTCCATAATGTAGTAGCAGTGAATTAGTCTCTCTTTGATTTAATCCCCAGCAGTTATTAAAAGCTTTACTGACATACTGATATAAACATTGCTGCATCTTATAATATCAAATAAACTCATTAAATACAAATAAAAAAACTTTTCCATTCATGTGTATTTCACTTGAGGGGCTTGAAGGATATATTAGGTGGCATATTATGCCTTTAGTTTTTGAACGCAGCTGAAAATGCCTTAAACATCACAGACTGCAGTTCCTAACATTGCCCACAACAGTGAGGAGCTACCAGCATCAAAGTGTAAGAGCCTCATTTATCACACAGCGGTACTGTGTTAACACGCAGTGAGACTCTGTACCGTGTGCTACTGTGTACACCTGCTGCATTCACCAAGCAGTGAAGAGCAACCTAACCCGTGGTGAACAATGCACGGGAAAAGTACCACATGCGGGTCATTGCAATATAATTCATGATGTTAATGGATGGTAAATGTATGCACATTACACCAGAAATACCGCGAGGGAGGGATTTGATATTCAAGACATTATTCACGGAAGGGTGCTAAAATGTTTGGGTCCTCGGCAAGTGTTCAAATACCGTGTTTGTAAAGCAGGCAGTATGTACTGTCACAACATTCAGGAAATAGGGCAGCCCACTGGTGATGCTGTGAGCAGAGCAGGGACCATTCACAAATGAGCTAACTGCCAACCCCTCCAATCTTATTTTAGAGATCGCCCTAAGGTTAAAGCTAAAGAACATTTATATCATTCTGGTCATTTACCAGCGTTTAGTGAATGAGGCCCTGAGTGTCTTCTAGTGTTACTGAAGCCAGTGAGAACTTCACTGCACTTCAATCATGACGGCGCTGCTGTTTAATAAGCAGTACTGCTGCATTACACTTTAATGAGTGAATTAAGGACTGTGCTAATCAGGTTCCAATGCTACTCTTAATAGCTGGGCTCTATTATATAGTCCCACTGTCCTGGGAGTGTTAATGCCAGGGCAGTTACTAATCTTGCTCTGTCTGAACACACAGTGCAAGTACTGCTTTAAACACACACTCCACACTTGACTCCATTCCAGCTGTGTTGAGTGGAATAAGGGCTTGGCTGATTGGCTCTCCTCATATGCTCCTATTAAAGCTGTTCTTTGTCTAGTCCTGCTGTCCTGGGAGTGTTCATGCTAAACTGCTAATCTTGCTCTGTCAGAACACACAGCACCAAGCCTGTGTTTACACCACTGCTTGCCTACAAGTGGCTGCTGTGCCAAGGAAGACAATTTGCATAGAAAAGACACTTTGAATTGGCAGCACATGCTTCAGTGCTCTGGGAGTGTTTATAGCCCTGTGAGTTTAACACTTCATGATTGAGAGCTGCCCTTCATGGCAACAGAATCCACAACAACAATGACTTTTATCAGCATCTTCATCTGGGCACTTGTCATCTGCACTCAGGGTAAGAATCATTTAGAAAAAACACTTTTTAAAAAAATCTATTTGTGGGACAATTCTTAATATATAAATATTAAAAGTAAAACAGGCAAACTGAATAGAATCAAGTGAAAAAGTCTTGAAATGTAATCTGTTTTCATCATTTAATTCAATCATTTATTATCATCTTCTATATTATGATTTATTATTTTCAGAATCCAGTGGACAGTATACTGTGACTCAGACTCCAGCAGTGAAATCTGTTCTCCCAGGAGACACGGTCACTCTGAGCTGTAAAGTCAGCAGCGCAGTGTACAGTAACAACTACCTAGCCTGGTACCAACAGAAACCTGGAGAAGCTCCCAAACGCCTGATATATTTGGCAAGTACCCTTCAGTCTGGGATCCCAACTCGTTTCAGTGGCAGTGGATCTGGGACTGACTTCACTCTGACCATCAGTGGAGTCCAGGCTGAAGATGCAGGAGATTACTACTGTCAGAGTGCACACAACCCCAGCAGTAGCTGGGTGTTCACACAGTGCTACACACCCGTACAAAAACCTCCCTCAGCAGGACTGCAGGTGAACATTGTTAATTTTCTGATACTTAAATACAAGCTGAAAATAAAGTAAAGCAAACATTTTGCTTCTCTTTCAGTAAATGTATATAAATAAATAAACTGCATATTTAACTTCAAATTGTATTATTTCCTTTTTTTCATTTTACTCTTTTAATGATTCCACTTCATCAGCAACACATTCTATATACAAACAGAATGATGTTTATTTTTTAAAACAATTGAACTGTATGCATATTGAGATTGATTTATTTATGATCCACTGGACAACATATTAAAAAAGAAGTCCAGCAAACAGCAAAGCCCAGTATTGCAGTGATGTGTAGTTACACTGTCTGACTCTGTGGAGTCCAGCTGGATAGTTTTCATTGTGTCAATCTGATGTGTTTTAATGTATTTTCAAAACTAATATTAATACATAAATGAATAACATCAAACTTTAACATATTGTTAAGATGAAAATCAAGATACAAATTACTGTTAATTACAATGAACAAACCATGTCTTCTTTTGAAATAGAATTTTACACTTTATTCTTAATTACTGAAAAAATGTTAATATTGATATACCTCAGATTATAACTTATTTTAATAAAAAGAAATGTGTCTAAATTTAAATAAAAATAAATAAATGAGGAATTCATGCATTTCTGAGTGAATTCTTATTTTTTATTAAGGAGCAGCACATCAGCGTTATTGAAGGCAGTTTATTCTTCATTGTCTTGCCTCCTGTGTCATCCTTGTTACCCACCTTCATTCCTTATGTGTGCAGCAGCTCCCTGGCACACATGTCTCAACACTTATGGGCCAGTTCATTCTGAACAGGCAGATTTCTAATGCCCCTCCTAGAAAACAGGAAAGCACTGAGAGGCTAAATATAAAACTACAGGAAGGATAATCTAACTGTACTGTGAGTCACCCAACCCTATCAAGTCCCACCTGTGTTCACAGCTCAGATCTCATAGAACTGTCTGTGACACTTATTGAAACAGAAGTGCAGCGCTTAGAACACATATACAAATAGAACTAATCCACCCTTCTATTAAACTGTGAACTTAGTGTTTGATTGAATCCCTCTCTGTGTTTGTTTAGCCTGGAAACAGGCATCAGTGCCCGGCCAAGCTGCACATACTGCCATCATTCACACTGACCACAAGAGGGAGCCAGAGCACCAATGCTGTCTATAATGTAATAACACAGTAATACGACAATTGAAATAGGCAGCAGTTACCTCCCCAGTCAGCCCAGTTCTCCCATTGTTAACACAAGGCTCCTCACACCCAGTCATCTAATCACTACAGTGTGAATAGACCCCTAAATGAATATATAGCAACATAAATGAATACATTCACAGACATTTATTTATTCGTTCATTTATTTATTTTAATTTTGACGTAGAATATCCTAAATACAAAGGGAGTAGCCATACAATATTAAGATCTCAATATACCACATACACCTCTGTTATTCCACAGGTCAAGACAAAATGCACCACTGAACTTAAAAACAAAGTAAAATAAAATCAAATATGCTATATATAAAAGGAATAACACACAAAGGAAATGTACCACGCTGTGCAGACTGTGCCTTTAACACCCCCTGCTGGCCTTGTTAACGATGACTGCTGATGATAAGAACATAAGAACATAAGAAAGTTTACAAACGAGAGGAGGCCATTCGGCCCATCTTGCTCGTTTGGTTGTTAGTAGCTTATTGATCCCAGAATCTCATCAAGCAGCTCCTTGAAGGATCCCAGGGTGTCAGCTTCAACAACATTACTGGGGAGTTGGTTCCAGACCCTCACAATTCTCTGTGTAAAAAAGTGCCTCCTATTTTCTGTTCTGAATGCCCCTTTATATAATCTCCATTTGTGACCCCTGGTCCTTGTTTATTTATTCATGTAAAAAAAGTCCCCTGGGTCGACATTGTCTATACCTTTTAGGATTTTGAATGTTTGAATCAGATCTCCGTGTAGTCTTCTTTGTTCAAGACTAAATAGATTCAATTCTTTGGGCCTGTCTGCATTCAACATGCCTTTTAAACCCGGGATAATTCTGGTTGCTTTTCTTTGCACTCTTTCTAGAGCAGCAATATCCTTTATGTAACAAGGTGGCCATAACTGAACACAATATTCTAGGTGAGGTCTTACTAATGCATTGTAAAGTTTTAACATTTCTTCCCTTGATTTAAATTCAACACTTCTCACAATATATCCAAGCATCTTGTTGACCTTTTTTTATAGCTTCCCACATTGTCTAGATGAAGACATTTCTGAGTCAACATAAACTCCTAGGTCTTTTTCATAGATGCCTTTTTCAATTTTAGTATTTCCTATATACAGACACAGACCACACTGTAGTGTTTAGATGACTGGATGTGAGGAGCCTTGTGTTAACAATGGGAGAACTGGACTGACTGGGGAGGTAACTGCTGCCTATTTCAATTGTCGTATTACTGTGTTATTACATTATGGACAGCAGTGGTGCTCTAGCTCCCTCTTGTGGTCAGTGTGAATGATGGCAGTGTGTGCAGCTTCAGTTTCAGTATCTCCCATATGATATTTATAATGCACATTTGTTTTGCCTGCATGCAATACTTTACACTTTTCTCTATTAAATGTCATTTGCCATGTGTCTGCCCTGTTCTGAATGCTGTCTAGATCATTTTGAATGATCTTTGCTGCTGCATCAATGTTTGCCACTCCTCCTATTTTTGTGTCAACAACTTTGCTTACTATACCAGAATCTAAATCATTAATGTAGATTAGGAATAGCAGAGGACCTAATACTGATCCCTGTGGTACTCCACTGGTTGCCTCACTCCATTTTGAGGTGTCTCCTCTAATCAGTACTTTCTGTTTTCTACATGTTAACCACTCCCTAATCCATGTGCATGCATTTCCTTGAATCCCTACTGCGATGAGGGTGACGCTGCCATTGTTTTACCTCATGCTGTACACGAGGACGTGTCGTCTGTTACCATGGCAGCTGAGGGGGAAACACACTTTCCAGCTTGATTGAACTGCTTTCGACTCCAAGAGAAAGTCTCACAGCAAGGAGCTCTAGAATCTCACATGGAGTGTCTTCCTTATGTGGAGACAGCGGTTATGTGGTGTAAGTACAGCTGGGCGACTTTCAAATGAGAAATACAATTGCAGCGAGTTGGCCGGCCCGGACCTGAACCTTATATACAATAACTCAAGGTGTCTGGATATGAGTTTGTGGGTTGGGCTGACAATATTTTAGAAACCAGTGTTTTGATCAGCATTTAAAACAGCACCTATAGGAATGTAAAACACTAGTTCATTTAGGGCAGCAGTGTGGAGTAGTGGTTAGGGCTCTGGACTCTTGACCGGAGGGGCGTGGGTTCAATCCCAGGTGGGGGGGCAACACTGCTGCTGTACCCTTGGGCAAGGTACTTTACTTAGATTGCTCCAGTAAAAACCCAACTGTATAAATGGGGAATTGTATGTAAAAATAATGTGACATCTTGTAACAATTGTAAGTTGCCCTGGATAAGGGCATTTGCTAAGAAATAAATAATAATTTATTAATTCATTTATTTATTCATCTATGTATGTGTGTGTGTGTATGTATTTATAATTGTGTAACACCCCCTGTTCTCTGTGTGATTGAGTGGCACTGCCTGCGCATTAACAAAAAGCTCTCTCTGCTCACGACAGACGCTCTAGAGGTATTCTGAACTCAATACAAGCACAACATTTTGACTAAGTCCTAATTAAGTACATGAGCAGAGCACCACCTGAACAATGAAGTTGGCCTCGTTGCTCTTTTGACTCAGCACGCCTTCCTCTGCCGCTCCGAGCGGCTCTGCTGCACCTCTTTCATAAGGAGCTCCAGCGGTGAACTGAACTAAGCTGCACTTGATGCTAATGTACACAAATAATATACTGAAGAGTATTGTGTATCCCATAAATCATTCATTTTTCCAACACTGAGAGATATTAATTATTTATTATTATTATTATTTATTATTATTATTATTATTATTATTATTATTATTATTATTATTATTATTATTATTATTATTATTATTATTATTATTTTACAATAAAAGGAGACATAAATGACGGTTAGGCTGTGTGGTCCAGTGGTTAAAGAAAAGGGCTTGTAACCAGGAGGTCCCCGGTTCAAATCCCACCTCAGCCACTGACTCATTGTGTGACCCTGAGCAAATCACTTCACCTCCTTGTGCTCCGTCTTTCGGGTGAGACGTTGTTGTAAGTGACTCTGCATCTGATGCATAGTTCACACACCCTAGTCTCTGTAAGTCGCCTTGGATAAAGGCGTCTGCTAAATAAGCACATAATAATAATAATAATAATTAAATGTGATTCAAACTTGTTTAGCTGTGTATTTGTTTGACACTAGTGAACTGCGCTGTGTAGGCCTGCTGTTCTTTATAATAACCACACATGTCTCAACACTTATGGGCCAGTTCATTCTGAACAGGCAGATTTCTAATGTCCCTCCTAGAGAGCAGGAAAGCACTGAGAGGCTAAACATAAAACTACAGGAAGGATAATCTAACTGTACTGTGAGTCACCCAACCCTATCAAGTCCCACCTGTGTTCACAGCTCAGATCTCATAGAACTGTCTGTGACACTTATTGAAACAGAAGTGCAGCGCTTAGAACACATATACAAATAGAACTAATCCACCCTTCTATTAAACTGTGAACTTAGTGTTTGATTGAATCCCTCTCTGTGTTTGTATAGCCTGGAAACAGGCATCAGTGCCCTGCCAAGCTGCACACACTGCAATCATTCACACTGACCACAGGAGGGAGCCAGAGCACCACTGCTGTCCATAATGTAAGAACATAAGAACATAAGAAAGTTTACAAACGAGAGGAGGCCATTCAGCCCATCTTGCTCGTTTGGTTGTTAGTAGCTTATTGATCCCAGAATCTCATCAAGCAGCTTCTTGAAGGATCCCAGGGTGTCAGCTTCAACAACATTACTGGGGAGTTGGTTCCAGACCCTCACAATTCTCTGTGTAAAAAAGTGCCTCCTATTTTCTGTTCTGAATGCCCCTTTATCTAATCTCCATTTATGACCCCTGGTCCTTTTTTTTTTTTCAAGTCAAAGAAGTCCCCGGGTTGACATTGTCTATACCTTTTAGGATTTTGAATGTTTGAATCAGATCGCCGTAGTCTTCTTTTGTTCAAGACTGAATAGATTCAATTCTTTTTAGCCTGTCTGCATACGACATGCCTTTTAAAACCGGGATAATTCTGGTTGCTCTTCTTGCACTCTTTCTAGAGCAGCAATATCTTTTTTGTAACGAGGTGACCAGAACTGAACACAATATTCTAGGTGAGGTCTTACTAATGCATTGTAGAGTTTTAACATTACTTCCCTTGATTTAAATTCAACACTTCTCACAATATATCCAAGCATCTTGTTAGCCTTTTTTTTATAGCTTCCCACACTGTCTAGATGAAGACATTTTGAGTCAACATAAACTCCTAGGTCTTTTTCATAGTTCCTTCTTCAATTTCACTATCTCCCATATGATATTTATAATGAACATTTTATTGCCCGCATGCAATACTTTACACTTTTCTCTATTAAAATTCATTTGCCATGTGTCTGCCCAATTTTGAATGCGGTCTAGATCATTTTGAATGACCTTGCTGCTTCAACAGTGTCTGCCACTCCTCCTATTTTTGTGTCGTCTGCAAATTTAACGAGTTTGCTTACTATATCAGAGTCTAAATCATTAATGTAGATTAGGAATAGCAGAGGACCTAATACTGATCCCTGTGGTACACCACTGGTTACCTCACTCCATTTCGAGGTTTCTCCTCTAATCAGATGTAATAACAGTACAGTAATAAGACAATTGAAATAGGTAGCAGTTACCTCCCCAGTCAGCCCAGTTCTCCCATTGTTAACACAAGGCTCCTCACACCCAGTCATCTAAACACTACAGTGTGGTCTGTGTCTGGAGGAAGGAGCTGCTCACAGTGATGCATGCTGGGAAACACTGACTCTAATATCTCCACACTTGGGATTCATTTCCCCTTGATTCCACCCCCGGCAGTCACTGTGCTAGTAACCTGAAAGTGTGGCAAAGTGTGACAGAGATACACAGTGACAGCTTGAAACAGAGAGACACAGTGACAGCTTGAAACAGAGATACACAGTGACAGCTTGTAACAGAGATACACAGTGACAGCGTGGAACAGAGTTCCACAGTGACAGCTTGGAACAGAGATACACAGTGACAGCTTGAAACAGAGATACACAGTGACAGCGTGGAACAGAGATACACAGTGACAGCTTGGAACAGAGATACACAGTGACAGCTTGGAACAGAGACACACAGTGACAGCTTGGAACAGAGATACACAGTGACAGCTTGTAAAAGAGATACACAGTGACAGCTTGTAACAGAGATACACAGTGACAGCTTGTAACAGATACACAGTTACAGCTTCTAACAGAGATCCACAGTGACAGCTTGGAACAGAGATCCATAGTGACAGCTTGGAACAGAGATACACAGTGACAGCTTGTAACAGAGATACACAGTGACAGCTTGGAACAGAGATACACAGTGACAGCTTGGAACAGAGATACACAGTGACAGCTTGTAACAGAGATACACAGTGACAGCTTGTAACAGAGATACACAGTGACAGCTTGTAACAGAGATCCACAGTGACAGCTTGAGAAGTCAAACAGTCTGTATGAGAAGACATCGAGCAATGTGGAGGAATGTTTTCTAATGCAGCCTCATTATCTTCATTGCAAAGTGAGCAAACTGGGACAAGGACCACACAGTGACAGCATGAGTATTCAGAGTAGACTGGAGCAGAAAGGATGAATGTTTTCAAAGGTGCCCACATTGCCCCACTATGCTAATTGCATCTTTACATTGTATTCTCACTACCAGTGAAAAAACACACCCTCAAATTAACACAAAACTGTTTTTGGCTTTGACTTAACTTTAAATAAATCTTATCATCGCGGTTGTTAAAAAATTAATTAAAAAAGACAAATCATCATACAGATAGCTAATTGACTTTTTATCAGCTCACACAGTTTGTCCGTTCATGCCCCGTGTCCCATATGTTACTCCACTTTCTCCTGCAATGACTTTTACTGTGAGAGGCTGATGAAAGTGGAGCACACATTTTAAACCAAGGGATTACATCTTCATTAAACTGATCCTGAACAGCAAAGACTGCAGTTACAAAATACTTACCACAAGAGGGAAACAGGCACCTGTTCAAACCCAATCTGTAGGGTGTGTTATTTTGGCTTTACAAAAAACACACAGCACCACTGATTTCCATAATGTAAAACAGTTCCTGAACATCATATTTTTTTAAAATGATTTCTATTAAAACATTCTTAAATATCCTTCAGCAAACTAAAGTGAATAAGATAGTATTTCATTGTATTCTTAAGCAATTTCCATTCAAGCCATCAGACCCAATCCTGCACAGGGTGTACTTATGAACACTACCAAAGAGAAAGCCAGAACAACACTCATTGTATGAAGTAACGACACAGTAATAAAACAGGCTGTTACAACACAGCCCCAGACTGACAGCAATCCCAATCACATCATGTTTCTCCTGCCAGTCTGACCCTTCCCATCCCAGCCGTGCTAAACTGCTAATCTTGCTCTGTCAGAACACACAGCACCAAGCCTGTGTTTACACCACTGCTTGGCTACAAGTGGCTGCTGTGCCAAGGAAGACAATTTGCATAGAAAAGACACTTTGCATTGGCAGCACATGCTTCAGTGCTCTGGGAGTGTTTATAGCCCTGTGAGTTTAACACTTCATGATTGAGAGCTGCCCTTCATGGCAACAGAATCCACAACAACAATGACTTTTATCAGCATCTTCATCTGGGCACTTGTCATCTGCACTCAGGGTAAGAATCATATAGAAAAACATGTTTAAAAAAAGATCTATTTCTGAGAGAATTCTTGATACATATATAACTGTTGAAAGTAAAGCAGGGGAAAATTAAAAAAAAAAAAAAAAAACAGTTTAAAATGTAATGTGTTTTGTTCTTTTAAATCAATAATGTTCTATAATTGTCTATGTTATTATTTATTATTTTCAGAATCCAGTGGACAGTATACTGTGACTCAGACTCCAGCAGTGAAATCTGTTCTCCCAGGAGACACAGTCGCTCTGAGCTGTAAAGTCAGCAGCGCAGTGTACAATGATGGCTCTAATGACTACCTAGCCTGGTACCAACAGAAACCTGGAGAAGCTCCCAAACTCCTGATCTATGCTGCAAGTAGGCTTCAGTCTGGGATCCCAACTCGTTTCAGTGGCAGTGGATCTGGGACTGACTTCACTCTGACCATCAGTGGAGTCCAGGCTGAAGATGCAGGAGATTACTACTGTCAGAGTTTCCACTACCCCAGCAGTAGTGTTGTGTTCACACAGTGATACACACCCGTACAAAAACCTCCCTCAGCAGGACTGCACAGCGACTGCACTGCTGCAGCTGGGACCTACTGCAGGGTGCTGAGGGTGAAGGCAGTGAAACGGACACGGCCTGTGGAGGAGCTCAACTGCACACAAACACACTGAGCTCAATAACAACACACAGTTACATGTAGGAATGGATTCAATATTAGTCTATTTAAACAAACTGATTTTGTTGTGACTACAGGGTCATCTAGTAATGTAGTGATGATACCATCTATTCTAAATTCTGAAACATCATTCAGTTATTCCAAGAATTGTAAAAAATGTCACTCATGTTTTTCATATCTGATTCTCATATGAAGATGTCCATGAATCCTGGGTTGCACCAGCTGTGTGTAAGTTCTTACTTAGCTTAGTTATAGCGTAAGTCTTACTAACTTTAATTTGACACATTACTACATTGACACTAGTTGCAGCAGGTCAGATAGTTCTAACACAAGGCTTAGTTGTTGTTTAAAAAAATGTATCCATACCTTTGAGTGGGTGTAATCTATTCGTAGAATCACATTTCCAGATTTGGCTCGGCAGCTGTTGCTGCTTCTCTTTCATGCTGATTTTAACAGAGTTTTTCGGCGTCAGCATATCTTGCGAGGCCGCATACATCCTCTTGACAGTTAAGATATTGACATTGATGCCGTTTTAGATGAGAGAATATTCTGATCACTGATTATGTGTGTGTATATAATAGGGTGAAATGTGAATACAAATAAAAAATGGATTTACTGAAATGTACAATTCTTCATTCATATCATAAGAACATAAGAACATAAGAAAGTTTACAAACGAGAGGAGGCCATTCAGCCCATCTTGCTCGTTTGGTTGTTAGTAGCTTATTGATCCCAGAATCTCATCAAGCAGCTTCTTGAAGGATCCCAGGGTGTCAGCTTCAACAACATTACTGGGGAGTTGGTTCCAGACCCCTCACAATTCTCTGTGTAAAAAGTGCCTCCTATTTTCTGTTCTGAATGCCCCTTTATCTAATCTCCATTTATGACCCTGGTCGGTTTTTTTTTTCTTTTTTTTCAAGTCAAAGAAGTCCCCCGGGTTGACATTGTCTATACCTTTTTAGGATTTTTGAATGTTTGAATCAGATCGCTGTAGTCTTCTTTGTTCAAGACTGAATAGATTCAATTCTTTTTTAGCCTGTCTGCATACGACATGCCTTTTAAACCTGGGATAATTCTGGTTGCTCTTCTTTGCACTCTTTCTAGAGCAGCAATATCCTTTTGTAACGAGGTGACCAGAACTGAACACAATATTCTAGGTGAGGTCTTACTAATGCATTGTAGAGTTTTAACATTACTTCCTTGATTTAAATTCAACACTTCTCACAATATATCCAAGCATCTTGTTAGCCTTTTTTTATAGCTTCCCCACATTGTCTAGATGAAGACATTTCTGAGTCAACATAAACTCCTAGGTCTTTTTTCTATAGTTCCCTTCTTCAATTTCACTATCTCCCATATGATATTTATAATGAACATTTTATTGCCCCATGCAATACTTTTTTACACTTTTTCTATTAAATTTCATTTGCCATGTGTCTGCCCAATTTTGAATGCGGTCTAGATCATTTTGAATGACCTTTGCTGCTTCAACAGTGTCTGCCACTCCTCCTATTTTTTGTGTCGCCTGCAAATTTAACGAGTTTGCTTACTATATCAGAGTCTAAATCATTAATGTAGATTAGGAATAGCAGAGGACCTAATACTGATCCCTGTGGTACACCACTGGTTACCTCACTCCATTTTGAGGTTTCTCCTCTAATCAGTACTTTCTGTTTTCTACATGTTAACCCTCCTTAATCCATGTGCATGCATTTCCTTGAATCCCTACTGCGCTCAGTTTGAGAATTAATCTTTTATGCGGACTTTGTCAAAAGCTTTCCGGAAATCTAAATAGACCATGTCGATTATGCTTTTGCAGTTGTCCATTTTCAATGTTGCATCCTCAAAAAAGTCAAGTAGGTTAGTTAGACATGATCTCCTTTCCTAAAACCATGCTGGCTGTCACCCAGGATATTGTTACCATATAGGTAATTTTCCATTTTGGATCTTATTATAGTTTCCATAAGTTTACATATAATAGAAGTCAGGCTTATTGGTCTGTAGTTACCTGGTTCAGTTTTGTCTCCCTTTTGTGGATCGGTATTACGCTTGCTATTTTCCAGTCTGTCGGTACAACCCCTGTGTCAAGAGACTGTTGCATGATCTTGGTTAGCGGCTTGTAAATAACTTCTTTCATTTCTTTGAGTACTATTGGGAGGATCTCATCCGCCCAGGGATTTGTTTATTTTAAGAGCTCCTAGTCCCTTTAACACTTCTGCCTCTGTTATGCTAAAGTTATTTTAAAACTGGATAGGAACAGGTCGACATGTGGGCATGTTGTCCGTGTCCTCCTTTTGTAAAAAATCTGTGAAAAGTAATCATTTAATATATTTGCTATTTTTTTTTTCTTCATCTATGATTTTGCCATTTGTGTCTCTTAGACATTTAACCTCCTCTTTGAATGTTCTCTTGCTGTTATAATATTGGAAAACATTTTGGAATTGGTTTTAGCCCCCTTAGCAATATTGATTTCTATCTCTCTCTTGGCCTTTCTAACTTCCTTTTGACTTGTGTTTGCAGTTCCAAGTACTCTTTCTGTGTGCTTTGTTTTGGTCCCTTTTAAACGCTCTGTAAGTGCCTTTTTCGCTGAAATTTTTTTTTAATTGATCTATTAAACCATTTTGGCCATTTTGTTTTAGATTTAGATTTGTCTACTTTTGGGATGTAATTGTTTTGTGCCTCTAGTACTACATTTTTAAAAGACAGCCACCCTTTTTCTGTGGATGTTTTCTCTATTTTACTCCAATCTACTTTCTGTTAGTCTCCGTTTCATACCTTCATAGTTTGCTTTTCTAAAATTGTAAACCTTAGCTTTAGTCATTACTTTTGGGGTTTTAAAAATATTTCAAATGAGACCATGTTGTGGTCTGAGTTTGCCAATGGCTCTCTGACCTCTGTTTTAGTTATTCTGTCTTCATTATTTGAAAAGACTAAATCAAGGCATGCCTCCTCTAGTCGGTGCCTTGACAAATTGCGTTAGGAAGCAGTCATTTGTCATTTCCACCATTTCAATTTCGTCCGTCGTGCCCCCATTGGGTTTCCCATTTTATATGGGGGAAGTTGAAATCCCCCATTAGTATGGCTTCTCCTTTTCTACACGCATTTCTAATGTCATTGTACAACAGATTATTTTGCTCAGCGTCTGAATTTGGCGGTCTATATAGCATGCTCCTATTATTATGCCCTTTGAATTTGTGTCCATTATTCTGACCCATATTGATTCTGCATTGTTTTCTTTGTCCTGATTTAACACCTGGGCTTCAAGGCTATTTCTTATGTATAGCGCCACCCTCCGCCTCTTCTGTCCTGCCTGTCTTTCCTATACAGTGTGTACCCACTGATATTATATTCGTCTCCATCACTCTCAGACAACCAAGTTTCTGTAACACCTATCACATCGTAGTTACTTGTTAGTGCAGTAGCTTCAAGTTCTAACATTTTGTTTCTGAGACTTCTAGCATTAAGATAAATACATTTAATAGTGGTCTTACCTGAGTTGTTGCCCTTGTTTTGATGTAGTCTCCCTTCTGTTTTTTTGTTTCCCCCTTCCTTTCTAGTTTAAATGCTTCTGTACCGCCTGAAGGATCCTTTTCTCCCAGTAGATTGGTTCCTTTCTGTTTAAGTGCAGTCCGTCCCACCTGTATAGATAGTCCTTGTTGTAGAAAGTGCTCCAATGTTCAAGAAAGGTGAAGCCTTCCTGTGTGCACCACGATTTCAGCCATGCATTTTGATTTTGTATTTCCAGCTGTCCATATGGTCCTTTGCAAAGGCGCCGGCAGTATCCCAGAAAATACCACAGTTTTGGTCTTGTCTTTAATTTCCTTCCTAGCTCTCTGAATTTGTTCTGCAGGGATCTTGGCCTGTCTCTTCCAATGTTGTTTGTACCAATGTGGACGACTACTACCGGTCATCTCCAGTTCGTTCTAGGAGCCTGTCCACGTTCTCAGTGATGTGCTTGACAGAGGCTCCTGGAAGGCAGCACACTGTTGTAGTAAGGGGGTCCAAACTATGAACTGAACTTGCTGTGTTTCTCAGTATGGAGTCCCCAACAATCATGACCTCCTTCTTTTTGCTGGCTGGTCAGCACTGTTTATAGGGTCCTGGGTGTTGTTTCTTTCATTCTCTTGATGTTGGTTTTGGTCATCTAAATGTTGAAGTGGCTCAAATGTGTTGGATGTCTGGATTTGGTGGTTGTGTTTGATTAAGTTTCTTTTTTTCCCTGCTTCTGCCTATTTGAACCCAGCTGTTTCGACTCTCTTCCATCTCCCTGGTGGCTTTCAGTCTGCTAGGGGTGCAGACTTCCATGAATTGTGGGTGTGTCAGCTCCTCAAGCTCCTGTTGTGTGTCTCATTTCTCCATCTCCTTTTCTAGCAGGCTTACCGCTGAAGCAAGTCCTGATGGTGCGGCACTTACACAAACTTGGTTGAGCTTCTGTTGGGTTTTCGGATTTCCCACATCATGCAGTTGTCACAGATTACTGGCTTGAAGACCATTTTTTTGTTTAGTGTAGCTTCTGCAGCTGTCAACCTGCTTTCAAACTGCTTCTAACTGCGCTTGTCACTTGTCCACCACTGTACTTCTCCCACGCATGTCGCTTTTCCCCATTATCGCTGTCGCTAGGAAGAATTGACTGATTGAATGTTAGCCTGAGTTCGGTCTGGCAGGTTTAATTTTAAAAAAGACAACGCCTTTTCAGGATCGTGTTTTAGATTATATTAATCCCTGATCTAGACAGTCTCTCTGGGGTTGGCCTATCATTAGATTGCCGATGTAAGGTCCCTGGTCCCATCGTAGAAGCAAGATAGTTTATTCACAAATAAATACATACACATGTATTTATGTTTCTTTTTAGTGGCAAATTAACCCAATACATTATTGCATTCTGCCACGTCATTAGATGATCAAAGCCCTTTGTGCCAGTGCGTGATTCAGAGGAGACGCTGAGAGAATCCGCCTTCTGTGTCACCAGTACTGCCAGCTTTCCCCGTTGATATATTGATTAGCATAGCTGCTTTCCAAGTAATTGACCAGAGACGATTCCCAGCCAGTACAGCTGTGTTTATGCCCACGTTTCAAATAATGATCATTATAAAAGCAAATCGCATTGGTTTATTTTTCTTTACTTTTAAAGCTGAGAATCAAACACACTTGACAACTTCATAGCCCTGCTGGCTATTTAACACGATTGAGTCGGCTGTTTCCTATGACCCTGGTGATACCCAGTGTTTTCCTAGTATCAGCGCCGGCATTATCAGTGTTTGGCATGCTTGCTGTGCACTCTAGCATTGCATAACAAGCATGTACTACGCCAAGACTTTCGTATTAACGGTGTAGCGGCCTGACTCCAGATCAGAAGGTTGCGTGTTCAAATCACGTCGAGTTCAAAGCCGCGCTGTTTCTTTTGGAAAAAAAAAAGAAAAAATCATTTTCCGAATATCCTGACTCCCGAATTCCCGGATTTTATGTTTCTAATCCAGGGATTTCTGTATCAGAAAAAGATCCGGGAATCCGGGATTGGATTCCCTAATTATTATCCGTAGATTTCCTTTGTTTACAGGTGATGCAGTTGACTGTTTTTCTTTTAACTATTCTCTCTTAATCTGTTGTTGATCTTATTTCTGTGTCAGTTAGTGTGAGATATATATGCTGAAGGGCTTCAATCTTCTCTTTCATCCTTCCTCTCCTCCCTGAGCCTCTCCCAGGGAGTGAGTCAGAGGTAGCTGTCCGGTGCTGAACCTCCAGCAGACCAACAGAAAAGGGGCTGAAGCTCCGAGCTTTTCCCAGAGCCCAGGCTGGACACATCACTCTGAACTCATTAAAGAGCCAGAGGGACGAGGGGCTGGAGACAGTGCTGTGTATCAGCTGAGACAGTGACTTTACTGAAGAATTACACAAGTGTTAAACACCACACAGCAGTCTAGGGGCTTCAAGGGGAGTCATAAACAAATAGGACTTATTATTTCATTAATTCCTTAAGAAGTTATATTAAAACGCAACTCAAACAAACAAAACATGCAGTAATTATCAACACTGACCACAAGAGGGAGCCTGTTGTCCATAATGTAGTAGCAGTGAATTATTCTCTCATTGATTTCATCCCCAGCAGTTATTAAAAGCTTTACTGACATACTGATATAAATATTGCTGCATCTTATAATATCAAATAAACACATTAAATACAAATAAAATAACTTTTCCATTGATGTGTATTTCACTTGAGGGGCTTGAAGGATAGATTAGGTGGCATATTATGGCTTTAGTTTTTGAACGCAGCTGAAAATGCCTTAAATATCACAGACTGCAGTTCCTAACATTGCCCACAACAGTGAGGAGCTACCAGCATCAAAGTGTAAGGGCCTCATTTATCACACAGCGGTACTGTGTTAACACGCAGTGAGGCTCTGTACCGTGCTGCTGTGTACACCTGCTGCATTCACCAAGCAGTGAAGAGCAACCTAACCCGTGGTGAACAATGCGAAGAAAAGTACCGTGATGTGGGTCATTTCAATATAATTCATGATGTTAATGGATGGGAAATGTATGCACATTACATCAGAAATACCACGAGGGAGGATTTGATATTCAAGCCATTATTCACTGAAGGTGCTAAAATGTTTGGGTCCTCGCGCGTGTTCAAATACCGTGGTTTGTAAAGCAGGCGGTATGTACTGTCACAACATTCAGTAAATAGGGCAGCGACTGGTGATGCTGTGAGCAGAGCAGGGACCATTCACAAATGAGCTAACTGCCAATCCATCCAATCTTATTTTAGAGATGCCCTAAGGTTAAAGTTTTTTTAAGAACATTTATATCATTCTGGTCATTTACCAGCATTTAGTGAATGAGGCCCTGAGTGTCTTCTAGTGTTACTGAAGCCAGTGAGAACTTCACTGCACTTCAGTCATGACGGTGCTGCTGTTGAATAAGCAGTACTGCTGCATTACACTTTAATGAGTGCATTAGGACTGTGCTAATTGTGTTCCAATGCTACTCTTAATAGCTGGGCTCTATTGTATAGTCCCCTGTCCTGGGAGTGTTAATGCCAGGGCAGTTACTAATCTTGCTCTGTCTGAACACACAGTGCAAGTACTGCTTTAAACACACACTCCAAGACTTGGACTCCATTCCAGCTGTGTTGAGGGAATAAGGCTCGGCCGGATTGGCTCTCCTCATATGCTCCTATTAAAGCTGTTCTTTGTCTAGTCCTGCTGTCCTGGGAGTGTTCATGCTAAACTGCTAATCTTGCTCTGTCAGAACACACAGCACCAAGCCTGTCTTTACACCACTGCTGGGCTACAAGTGGCTGCTGTGCCAAGGAAGACAATTTTATAGAAAAAGACACTTTGCATTGGCAGCACATGCTTCAGTGCTCTGGGAGTGTTTATAGCCCTGTGAGTTTAACACTTCATGATTGAGAGCTGCCCTTCATGGCAACAGAATCCACAACAACAATGACTTTTATCAGCATCTTCATCTGGGCACTTGTCATCTGCACTCAGGGTAAGAATCATTTAGAAAAACACTTTTTATTAAATCTATTTGTGGGACATTTTTAATATACAGTATAAGTGTTGAAATTAAACAGGAAAAACTGAAAATGGCTTGACATTTTATAGTCTTAAAATGGGAAACTGAAATAAATTATTTTTTCGTCATTCAATTCAATCATTTCTTATAATTTTCTATATTATTATTTATTATTTTCAGAATCCAGTGGACAATATACTGTGATTCAGACTCCAGCAGTGAAATCTGTTCTCCCAGGAGACACAGTCGCTCTGAGCTGTAAAGTCAGCAGTGCAGTGTATGGTAATAGCTACCTAGCCTGGTACCAACAGAAACCTGGAGAAGCTCCCAAACTCCTGATCTATGCTGCAAGTAACCTTCAGTCTGGGATCCCAACTCGTTTCAGTGGCAGTGGATCTGGGACTGACTTCACTCTGACCATCAGTGGAGTCCAGGCTGAAGATGCAGGAGATTACTACTGTCAGAGTTTACACTGGCCCGGCAGTAGCAGAGTGTTCACACAGTGCTACACACCCGCATAAAAACCTCCTCAGCAGGATTGTGACAGCGACTGCACTGCTGCAGCTGGGACCCACTGCAGGTGCTGAGGGTGAAGGCAATGAAATGGGACACGCCTGTGGAGGAGCTCAACTGCACACAAACACACTGAGCTCAATAACAACACACAGTTACATGTAGGTATTTATTCAATATTAGTCTATTTAAACAAACTGATTTTGTTGTGACTACAGGGGCATCTAGTAATATAGTGATGATACCATCTATTCTAAATTCTGAAACATCATTCAGTCATTCCAAGAATTGTAAAATGTCACTACATTTTTTCATATCTGATTCTCATATGAAGATGTCCATGAATCCTGGGCTGGTTGCACCAACTGTGTGTAAGTTCTTACTTAGCTTAGTTATAGCGTAAGTCTTACTAACTTTAATTTGACACATTACTACATTGACACTAGTTGCAGCAGGTAAGATAGTTCTAACACAAGGCTTAGTTGTTGTTTAAAATGTCTCCATACCTTTGAGTGGGTGTAATCTATTCGGAGAATCACATTTCCAGATCGGCTCGGCAGCTGTTGCTGCTTCACTTTCATGCTGATTTTAACAGAGTTTGGAGAAGGCCAGCATATCTTGCGAGGCCGCATACATCCTCTTGACAGTTAAGATATTGACATTGATGCCGCTTTTGTATCTAGAGAATATCTTGATCACTGATTATGTGTGTATATAATAGGTGAAATGTGAATACAAATAAAAATGTATTTACTGAAATGTACAATTCTTCATTCATATCACTGTCACATGTCATGTATATTTTGAACACATTCATAATATTCACTTGAATTCCCTACATCACAGACTCCCCACTAATCCAGTCTCATTCCAATTGAAAGAAAGCTGGTTTGTTCCAATCTTTCTCAAAACAACATGTCAATACAAGAGCCATGTGTTTCTCAGTGAGCTGGGATTGCCATGGCAATGGAGTGTGATCAGTCACTGTGAACCCCTTTCACACATCAATCAATCAATCAATAAAGAAATCAATACATGAGTTTTCTACCTTTTCCCCTGGCTTGTTAAATATTAGTATGTTTGAAATCATGAAAACCTTTTCGGGAAAGTTCAAGGTACATCTTGGAAAGGCCTGTGAAAGACAGTGAAGTAGATGTTCCATTTAGAAGAGTAAGAAGCTGTCAAAATGAGAACAATGAAAAGAAAAATGACAGGTCCATTACTTGTACAGCAGCAGCAACACATGGGAAGTTATAACACTAGGGTTAGGGTAGGGCACTACATACCTTTTAATTCTCAATAGGATTGAAATAATGACACAAACAGAAACATTATTGTCAGTTTAGACAGACACACAGATTAGACAGCAGTGATATACTGAGAGCTTTGACTGGGGTAAAAAATAGAAGAAAACAGTAAAAGTGGCCTCAACCCTATGAAGCCCCACTGTGCTCACGGCTCAGATCTCATCTAACTGCCTGGGACAGGATTTGTATAAAGGAAGGTGCTTTGCATACCTGTGCCTGCCTCACTGCTCTACACAACAGCTAGAATAACTGCACTGCTCCATTGCTCAGGGTTTTAAAGTGACAGTTCCAGCCCTTTCACAGTCACTGGACACACAGAGAACATGGCCTCACTGGGGCTCCTCCTCTGCAACACCGGCACTCTTTGCTCATGGTAAGAAATCCTCATTATTATGAATTATTATTAATATCAGCGCTTCCTCAGCACACACAGTGGAATGCAGTTAATGGACAAGGCTGTTGACTCGGTGGGTTGATGTTCTGTGTTTTTATTTTCAGAATCCAGGTCAGATTGTCCTGACTCAGAGTCCCACAGTGGAGTCTGTCTCTATAGGGAGGGAGTGTCACTCTGAACTGCAGAGATCCAGTAGCTCTGGTTTACCAGCAGTCTAGCCTGGTATCTGCAGAAACCCGAGGAGCTCCTAAACTCTCTTCTCTTCACTGAATAGCCGAGTCTCTGGAGCTCCAGCTCCATTCACTGACACAGCAGGTCAAGAACAAACTTCATGCTGACCATCAGTGGAGTCCAGGCTGAAGATGCAGGAGATTACTACTGTCAGCAGCACTATAGATTCCATTCATTTGATCGACAAGAGACACACTGCAGATATTAATACTGACCACAAGAGGGGCCAGAGCACCACTGCTGTCCATAATGTAATAACACAGTAATAAGACAATTGAAATAGGCAGCAGTCATCCCAGTTCTACAGTCATCCCAGTTATCCCATTATTAATACAAGGCCTCACACCCAGTCATCTTAACACTACAGTGTGGTCTGTGTCTGCAGGAAGGAGCTGCTCAAAAGTGATGTCACAGTGATGTCTCAACACTTATGGGCCAGTTCATTCTGAACAGGCAGATTTCTAATGCCCTCCTAGAGAGCAGGAAAGCACTGAGAGGCTAAACAAAAAAACTACAGGAAGGATAATCTAACTGTACTGTGAGTCACCCAACCCTATCAAGTCCCACCTGTGTTCACAGTTCAGATCTCATAGAACTGTTGTGACACTTATTGAAACAGTGCAGCGTTTAGAACACATATACAAATAGAACTAATCCACTCTTCTATTAAACTGTGAACTTAGTGTTTGATTGAATCCCTCTCTGTGTTTGTATAGCCTGGAAACAGGCATCAGTGCCCTGCCAAGCTGCACACACTGCCATCATTCACACACTCGACCACAAGAGGGAGCCAGAGCACCACTGCTGTCCATAATGTAATAACATTACAGTAATAAGACAATTGAAATAGGCAGCAGTTATCGCACCATGGTAAAATAAATAGTACCATATAGTACCATGGTATAGTGTTGCATTATACTGTAGATACCAGGATACTTTCTTAGAAAAAAAAAGTACAATCGTATTATCATGGTGGTACTGCATTATAGTACTCTCTGCTTGACCCTCTCCATCTGACTTCCGCCTGCTCACTCCACTGAAACCGCCCCTCCTGTCTGTCACCAACTCACTTAAGTGTGCCCGAAGCTGCCTCTCTCTCCTCTGTGTAATTCCCTCGACCTCTGCTGCCTTTGACACTGTTGATCACTTCTATTCTTATCATCTCTTCCTGACCTGGGGATCTCTGGCACTGCTCTGGCCTGGTTCTACTCCCTACCTCTCAACCGCATTTTAATAGGTAATCTATGTGGAGCAACCTCACACCTCACCCTCTCTAACTGGAGTCCCCAAGGGTCAGTCTTTGGTCCTTCCTGTTCTCTCTCTACACCCGCTCCCTGGGCCCCTCATCGCATCCTATGGTTTTCATACCATTTCTATGTTGATGATTCTCAGATTTTCCTCTTCCCCACTCTGACTCCACCATCTCCTCCCCATTCTACCTGTCTGTCTGGCTCTTTCTCCTTGATGCATTTCATCACCTCAAACTCAACCTCTCTAAATCTGACCTCTTTTTTCTTTCCCTCCTCCTCCCCTCCTCTGATCTCTATCTTGTTCCTCTGAATCTACCACACTTTCTCCCTCTTCCTCAGCTAAGAACCTTGGAGTCACCCTGGACCCCTGCTCTCTTATTCCAGCACATCTCCACTTGGCACGCGATTTGCGATTCTTCCTGAAACAACATCCAAAGAATCTGAACCTTCCTCACCAACTATGCTACCTAGCTCCTGGTCCAGGCCATGGTACTCTCCCGCCCTAGATTCACAACTCCTCCCTGGTTGGCTCCTCTCCTGTGCCGCCACCCATCCGCTTCCAGCTCATCCAGAACTCTATGTGCCCGCCTGGTGTTCTCTCTGCCTCACCCCACGCTATTTCCACTACTCCGCTCGCTTCCACTGGTCCCCTCGACACCGCCAGATCCAGTTCAAGACTCTTGTACTAGTTTACAGATGTTTTGACCAGACTGCACCTAGCTACCTCCAGACCCTCATCTCTCCTTTACACCCCCACTCGACCTCTCCGCCTCCGCCTGCACTAGAAGACTGGTTTACCTCCGCCACGCCCCTGCCTCCAGAGCCGCTCCTTCTCCACCCTTGCTCAAGAGTGGTGGAATGACCTTCCCACAGATGTCAGGACTGCCCAGTCTCTGACCACATTCTGGCGCCTCCTTAAGACTCACCTCTTCAAACAGCACCTGTAGAACTCCTCTGTTTGTATCCTGGGACACTATCACCCTTCATGTAAATGTGCTTTATTTGCTCTTATCTGCCCCCTATTTTACTGCATTTAATCCTGTACTTCAGAATACTGTAATCTGCCAAGTGTTTAACCTGTAGTACTTTTGTATTTAATCACATCCTGATGTAACTATCACTATTTAATCATATCCTGATGTAACTATCACTATTATCTGCTGTATTATTGAATTGTGGTTTGTCACACTTGTACTTTGCTTGAACAAAAAGTTATTGTATTTCTTGCTCTTATTGTATTACTTGTATTGTAACACTTGAAATGTATTTACGATAATTCGCCCTGATATGGCGCCTGCTAAGAAATAAATATTATTATTATTATTATTTTTTATTTTAGCTAGCGCCCTTTATCCAGGGCTTAATTTACAATTGTTACAAGATATCACATTATTTTTATATACAATTACCCATTTATACAGTTGGGTTTTTTTACTGGAGCAATCTAGGTAAAAGTACCTTGCTCAAGGGTACAGCAGCAGTGTCCCCACTAGGGATTGAACCCACGACCCTCCGGTCAAGAGTCCAGAGCCCTAACCACTACTCCACACTGCTGCATTGTACATTGATAGTATGTGATACATTGTGTTTTTCTATCATTTACTTTTAATTATGTATCCATAAACGTTATAGTACTGTATTTAACTTTAGGTTTTTAATTTAGTTTTCATTGAAAAATGATCTTGTTTTGAAAGCAATACTTAAAAAATGTGAACATGGGTACTCCATTTTTTTTTTTTAAATAATCTCTCTTTTTTCAACAATAAGTCCCTTTTGTCATTGTATAGTAGTGTTTATTTGTTTTCACCCAGTGAACCCCTTTTTGATTTCTTGTTGTTTTGTGTAGAAACCTTTTATTTGGCCATTGTGACTATTTTGTGTTTAGGCTATTTGTTTAATTGAAGTCTTTTGTTTAACTGCAACCTTGCTATTCTGTCACAAATGCTTTTTTTCAGGTTCAGATGGAACCCTTGTTTAGAAGAAAGGCTGATGGCAGCTCAACCTGACTGATGACAAAGTAATCCATAAGCTGGTATCGCTTCAGAAGGTTCAACCATGTAAGTTCGAATTTGAATCAATGCTTATAAAAATAATGATCTTCAACATTATGACTACTTTATAGGTCTCCTTTCAGTGCTAATTTCATTATGTATTACAATGCATTTTTTATAACTGATGGTGTGATTTGAACTTGGGTGCTATATAATGAATGATCTAGTATACACATATCAAATACTGGCATTATTATATTTGGATGAAAACAGTGAGTTGATATAAATGATATGTGGTCCAGTTACCATACCAGGTACCTATTGCTGTTGTTTTTCAGCTCTGATGACTGGTGCTGAGCTGAGCAACCAAGAACTCCAGAAAAATCGTACCTTCTTATACTGGACCATGCAAATACACAGGTACAGTGAGCTTGTTAAAGGATTGTCAGTATTACCATTAAAAATATAGGAATAAAGCTTCTAAATTATTAGCGCAATTTTCTCTGAAATTCCACACAGGAGTTGGTAGCAGTGTTTGATTTTTATAATCTTTCACAGATAATTATAAGGTAAGGCGTTTCTTAATTACAAATACACCATTTTTTTTTTTTTTTTTTTTTTTTTGCAGGGGAACTAATTGGTGTGGAGTATTTGTACAATCAGTTCTCCATGACGACGGTGCCATGATTGAGAGGTTGGACGCTGGCTCTGATCTGTCTATTGAATTGGAGGAAGAGGAGGGATTTGCTGACACCGAAGGGTTTCAGGATCTAACAGTTCCTACACTGGAGACAGAGAACCTTCCTGCAGCTTTGTCTCCAATTGCTCGTATCAAGCTGCGATGTAGCCTATGAGAATCGCTGACATAATTCAAGGGGAATTAGCTCAAATGGTAGAGCGCTCGCTTAGCATGCGAGAAGTAGCGGGATCGATGCCCGCATTCTCCAAATAGTTTTAATGTATCTGCGTATTTAGTCCCAACGATTATGAAGATACATACAGTGTAACAATTCTTTGTAACAGAGACGCTGCCCTACATGTGCATTTTAAAGCACAGTCTGCTAATTTGAAATATTCCCCAGGCTGAAAAACTGCAGTGCGCCTCCATCGTGATGCCTTCCGGAGAAGCACAAAGGGAGATTTTTATATATTTTTTAGCAATTGAAGAGTTTGTGTTAATTGAGAATAAATATAAAATGGTTTGAAGTTTGCTTTAATTTGTAATGTGTTTGTAATGAAATATCGGTTTTTTGTGTTTTACCAATCATCGTGCTGTGTACTAGCTACTGTTGCATGTCCATGATTTTGCTACTCATCTTCCCATATGGTCTAGCAGTTAGTATTCCTGGTTTTTTTTATTCAGGCGGCCCGGTTCAACTCCCGGTATGGAAACGCCTTTGTTATTGTCATTTTGTTACAGAACTGTGGTCATGTGTAATGTGTTTTCAGTATGATAATAAAGCTACAGTTACTTGAAATATATATATATATATATATATATATATATATATATACAGAATTATGCAAATGTATTTGACTCTTTTCACATTTTCCATCGCGTGGAACCATCGCAGTTTGTTTTTAAATTAGAACATAAGAACATAAGAACATAAGAAAGTTTACAAACGAGAGGAGGCCATTCAGCTCATCTTGCTCGTTTGGTTGTTAGTAGCTTATTGATCCCAGAATCTCATCAAGCAGCTTCTTGAAGGATCCCAGGGTGTCAGCTTCAACAACATTACTGGGAGTTGGTTCCAGACCCTCACAATTCTCTGTGCAAAAAAAGTGCCTCCTATTTTCTGTTAAGAATGCCCTTTATCTAATCTCCATTTATGACCCTGGTCCTTTTTTTTTTTTTTTTCAAGTCAAAGAAGTCCCCGGGTTGACATTGTCTATACCTTTTAGGATTTTGAATGTTTGAATCAGATCACAAGTAGTCTTCTTTGTTCAAGACTGAATAGATTCAATTTTTTTTAGCCTGTCTGCATGACATGTCTTTTTAAACCCGGGATAATTCTGGTCGCTCTTCTTTGCACTCTTTCTAGAGCAGCAATATCCTTTTGTAACAAGGTGACCAGAACTGAACACAATATTCTAGGTGAGGTCTTACTAATGCATTGTAGAGTTTTAACATTACTTCCCTTGATTTAAATTCAGCACTTCTCACAATATATCCGAGCATCTTGTTGGCCTTTTTTTATAGCTTCCCACATTGTCTAGATGAAGACATTTCTGAGTCAACATAAACTCCTAGGTTTTTTTCATAGTTCCTCTTCAATTTCACTATCTCCCATATGATATTTATAATGCACATTTTATTGCCCGCATGCAATACTTTACACTTTTCTATTAAATTTCATTTGCCATGTGTCTGCCCAATTTTGAATGCTGTCTAGATCATTTTGAATGACCTTTGCTGCTTCAACAGTGTTTGCCACTCCTCCTATTTTGTGTCGTCTGCAAATTTAACGAGTTTGCTTACTATACCAGAGTCTAAATCATTAATGTAGATTAATTATATAAATCCCTGGTCAAGACAAAGTCTCTCTGGGGTCGGCCGATCATTAGATTGCAGATGTAAAGTCTCCGGTCCCATCGTGATAAGCAAGATAGTTTATTCACTTAATAAATACATACACTTTTATGTATGTTTCTTTTGTTGGTAAATTAACACATTATTGCATTCTGTCACGTCACGCTGTGCACTCTAGGATTGTATAACAAACCTGCACCACGCCAGGACTTTGTGGCGCAAACGGTAGCGCATGCCTGACTCCATATCAGAAGGTTTCGTGTTCAAATCACGCCGAGGTCAAAGCCTACTTTATTTCTATTCCACTTTCTATATCATTTTTTAGCGTGTTTGAATTTGAAATCGGACATTTATTTATACAATTTAGCCCACACAACATATTGATTATATAGCGACAAACAAATTACTTCCTGGGGGGCAGTTCAGTTTCAATCAAGTTCCAGTCTCTCTCTGCCATTATCTTGCGCTGCTGTGTTTGGTCAGGTAAAAAAGGCGTGACCAGAGCGGTATGGGCAACCCGTTAGGTAGCTTGCATGTCAATCTCTCCTTCTTTTCTATTTATACACCCAGCACTGCTTCCCGCCCTTCGCCTGTGTTTGTTTTTTTTTTGTTGTTCGGCCCTTTCACTGCAGGCCATTTCTCTGCTCAGCTGGTAGACAGTATCAGCTATTTTCCTACCTGCTCGGGTGATTCTTTTTCATTCATTTTTCTTTCTTTTTTCTGCAGGAGTGCCATCGTTAGTCTTTTCTGCTCCCTCCAGTCTCCAGCCCAGCTACAGCGCCGCTCAAAGCGCAGCGCCATTCTCAGCTTGCTCTGCGCTTTTCATCAGAAAGACTGTTCCAACGTCACCGCTGCACAGCAACCTTTTCACGCCGGGCGCCTCACAGACCATGGTTACCACGGCAACGCCTCATCGAGTGACTCCTGGGAGTGGTAAGTTGCCATGGCGACCAGGCAGCTTTAACAGGCAATGCGGAAGCCTTTGCCTCACTACTGCAATCTTCTGGCTCCTGCTGCTGCACTTTTGCAACATGAGAGCTTCAACTCCCCAAATGTGACATCTAAATACTGCAGGCTCCTCTTCTAGACCCACGTTAACTTATTTATATCATCACTAACTGTTCTAAAGCAAATGTTTTATACATAGAGAATGATTTTAATCGCAATAACCAAATATATGATACCCTGCTTCACTGAAGGCAATAGTTTCAATTCCAATCACAACCTCTAGATGGCAGCATAACACCACAAGCTCTACATAATTTAATTTAATCTCAAGACACTCCAAACTTTCTATCAATTCCTGCAGTTCGTTGTCTTTCCAAGGGGTTCTCAGTCCCTCCTGCCTCATTGTATTTTTTTTTATCTTGCTCTAATTGTATTATTAATTGTACCTGTGATTCTTGAAATGTATTTGTTTACGACTGTAAATCGCCTGGATAAATGCCTGCTAAGAAATAAATAATAATAATAATAATAATATTTGTTGGAAAATGGTCTGGAACTGAAGTAAAGTATTTTTTAAATACAGTGCTATTTGAGTATTTAAAATATGGTTTTGTTCAAAATTAAAATGCCAGCAACGGTGTGTTAATTTAACAGCGCCTGACGCCGCTCGAACGCTCGATTTTTAAATTCTAACGGTCTCTGCTCAGCTGAGGGGAATGTTCACGAGCCGGTTGCCGAAGCAGCCGCCTCCCCTCCTTCTCTGCCCCGCCCTCGCCCTCTCTCGTTGTTCCAGCTAAGAGTTCAAATTTAGCTTCGTTATATTAGCTTAATTCTTTACTAACTTTTACAAATTAGCTTATTAGGGGCTTCGTGTTTTTAAGATGGTTCAGGTGCAGTCCCGGCAGACTGACTGCAGCATCATTACAGTATAATCAAGACTGCGCTCAGCTTTTGTGTGGCGGCTGATACAAAATAATGAACTAACTATTAAATAAATCACATGTATTGCTTTTTAATGCTAAATATATATCTGGTATTCTAAGTATTATCTACAATTAATAATTCAGCTCTATTCATATTCAGAATGTAATACAGTATTAAGACAGGGTCCAGTATTATAAATAAATAAACACGCTTTAAGAGAAACAGCAGTGATGTTTATTATCCCATACATTCTCTGTATGTTTCTACATTGTGGTTGCACAGGGACAAGGACTCAGTGATGTTAAAAAAAGACTAGAGCCTACAATTAACCAATATAGAAAGGAATGGGGAGAAATGTATTGCCTGTGTGCAGTACCTTTTACTCTCTATTAAATGTCATTTGCCATGTGTCTGACCAGTTCTGAATGCTGTCTAGAATCACCTCCTGACGACTTTTGCAGACATAGCGATCACGCGGGCAATTTGAGAACTCTAGAACTCTAATTGTTATCACCTCCAGGAGCAACCCGGATTGGTGACCGTGTTCACTATACAGTTTATTATTTGGGCTGCATCCCATTATTATTGTTACCTCCGTGGTTTACACATTGCTGTGTATTGCCAGAGTTTTATTGTTTGGTCGTCAGACCGGGATTACAAATAAAAGAGCCCTTTTCCAAACGGATTCCAGATTCTGGTTGTGATTATTCCTGCACTGCATCGCCTCTGCACCTGTTCTCACTCAGCAGCCACTTTGCCACAGTCCTAGCACTCATTTATTTGGACTAGCTGTAGGAGTTCAAAGCTTTAGTTATTTTAAAACAAAAAAACCAGACGATAAGGTGTATTTTTGTAAAACAACTACAACATGATTACAACAGGTTCAACTGAGATTTGAACCCGATCACTGGATTCAGAGTCCAGAGTGTTGACCATTACACCATGGAACCATCCATACAGGTCCCACATTGCAGGGACTCTCATCAATTTTGCTTTTTATTTGAAACGGTTTCAATGTATTATGGCCGAGCTATCCTATGTAACAGGTGCTGAAACCACATCCATTCATCTTCCAGGGACATGTTTCCCTGTGAGCCATTGTTTAAACTGCAAGCAAATGTGCATAATGACGCTCTTAAGAACAGGTTAGAGGCTTCTATACCTGTCCTGTTCTGTGAAAAACAGGGAGTGTTCCACGCTAATGGAGCCGACTGGAAAAGGAGTGCATGTATTAAAACAATCTGAAGCAACTGGTTTAACTTGCTGGAGTGACTAAACTTTTATTAGGTCATTGAGTCACACAATGTTTCTCAAAGGACAATATAAATCAATTAGAGTCTCAGCCAATTAAAACGCTGAATTCATGAAGATGCCAATACATCTTTTAGGGGATTTTTCTGATCTTTACTCTTTGAAAATATTCACGGTAAGTTGAGTCAACGAGCCTGTCTCTTATGGCATGAGAATATCTCTCCACAACCTCAAAAATGAGAAAAAAACACCAAACAGCACAAACTGCACTACACCCCTGTGACCACAAGAGGGAGAGAGAGAAAAATGATGCTCTTTAATCCAGAGCAGTGGTTCTTAACCTGGGGTCCCTCAGAGACAGTCCAGGGGGGTCAACAGGAAAAAAAAAAACAGGAAACTTTTCACTCAACATTAGCAATGTGCAAAATCTAAATGTTTGCTTCTTGGATGGATTTGATTTCACAAAGTCTATGAAGGATCTGTTAACCTGCAGCTCTGATTTTAATATTTTACAATTAATTATTTATGCTGTGTAACAAAGCTACATAATCACAGCTGTGGCTAAGATGAATTGTTTGAGAGAAGGGAGAAGAGAGAGAAATAGTTGTGTTTGTACAAACTCAACATTAAAGCAAACTATAGCTTATTTTTACTTTTGTTTGCACGATAAAACTTTTTCTGTTTTTTTTTTCTGAAAGGCAAAAGAAAATGCATCAGTTAGAAGAGTTTAAATTTAAGAGACTAGAAGTGGCTGCTGTGCCAAGGAAGACATTTTCTTGTATAGAAAAAGACACTTTGCATTGGCAGCACATGCTTCAGTGCTCTGGGAGTGTTTATAGCCCTGTGAGTTTAACACTTCATGATTGAGATGCCCTTCATGGCAACAGAATCCACAACAACAATGACTTTTATCAGCATCTTCATCTGGGCACTCTGTCATCTGCACTCAGGGTAAGAATCATTTAGAAAACATGTTTAAAGAAATATCTGTTTCTGGGACAATTCTAATACAAAAGTAAAACAGGGAAATTAAAAAAGATGAAATGAAAACATGCTGAAATGTAATGCATTTTCATTATTTAATTTATTCTAATTTTCTATATTATTATCTATTATTTTCAGAATCCAGTGGACAGTATATCAGTGACTCAGACTCCAGCAGTGAAATCTGTTCTCCAGGGAGACACAGTCGCTCTGAGCTGTAAAACCAGCAGTGCAGTGCACAGCAATAGCTATGGCAACCACCTAGCCTGGTACCAACAGAAACCTGGAGAAGCTCCCAAACTCCTGATCTATAGGGCAAGTACCCTTCAGTCAGGGATCCCAACTCATTTCAGTGGCAGTGGATCTGGGACTGACTCACCTGACCATCAGTGGATTCAGGCTGAAGATGCGGGGAGATTACTACCGTCAGAGTTTCCACTACCCAAGCAGTAGAGCTGTGTTCACACAGTAAGCACACCGACAAAAAACCTCCCTCAGCTGGACTGCACAGTGACTGCACTGCTGCAGCTGGGACCCACGCAGGTGCTGAGGGTGAAGGCAATGAAATGGGACCCGGCCTGTGGAGAGAGCTCAACTGCACAAACAAACACACTGAGCTCACAACAAGGGCTCAAAATAAAAGACAGGATCAATCTGGTAAATATCTTGATTATTCATGTATTCTAATACATTGCAGAGGCTGAAGGGCTGCCATTGGATTTATATTTACTAATTTAGTTTCAATAAAAATGAAAATATAATTTTGGATTTATATCTAGTAAGGAAAAAGAGATAAAGGTGAACATTGTTAATTTTCTGATAAATAAATATAAACTGAATCAGAGACTTTACTCCTCTTAAAGGAAATAAATAAATATATACATGCATTCATACATACATTGCCATAGCATATTACAATCCAACATATTTCTATTATTTGTTACATAAGTTTTAAAGCTATCTATGGTTTAAAACACATATTAACATATTTTAACATTAATATACAAGATTTTTTTTATTTCTTTACATGTGTTCAAAGCAATTTAATATATTTCTAATTGAAACTATAAAAAATAAATAAATAACATGAATAAAAAATGAAAAAAAATCTATTTCTATAAAGTGTATCAGTAATGCTACAAAATTTAAACCCCTCACGCTGAAAGTTCAAGCATTTCATTCATTTGTATTTGCGTTGATGCTCAGAAAAAGTGTTGATAGTGTGAAAACATGGAGCACACACACAAACACATTGTTAATTCCCCATTGTGCAATTTTAAAGAACTATATTAAGGGGTGGGGTTTGTTTCTTGTTTCAATTTGCAGATCGTTGATGGTTAGATAATTCATGTAAAATTTCACTTCATTAAGTGTATGTTTGTGGTAATGAGCTGGCTGTTTAACAATACCTGTATCTAATCATCTTCATCAATTGATTAATAACTATTATTTTGTTTGGGTTACAAATTGTAACTTATTTGCCAATCATTGATGTTGGGATATCTGATTGAAAACTTTACTTGATGAAGTGTATGTCTGTGATAATGAATTGTCTGCTGAACAAACCTGTGTTTAATCATGTTCACTAATTGGTAACAACTTATATTAAGGGCTGGGTTTGTTTTGTTTCTTTTAAACACTGAGGACGGCTCTTTGAGTCTAAACACGTCTGTTGTTTGAAGTTTTGGTCTCGTTTTTAAAATAAATGTAGAATGTTTGAAATATCACAATGGTGAATTAACCCAGTTTTGTTTTCTGCTATAAATTGTAGCATTGACAGGAACACACCCCAGATGTTTAGCTGTGGAAGCTGCTGTGTAAGGACTTGGCACTATCAGTGTGAAGCTCTGTGTGGAATGCATGTTTTATGTTGATACAACCGTGATTGAAAGAAGGGAAGAAACCATTCTGACTTGTTGTCAACCAATATACAGGACATTGTCAGTCAACGAAAGTAGACTGGGGTCACATAGTGATATACTGTAAGCAAGGAGGACAAGTCTTAGAGTTTTTTTGTCTGCTCCTTGTCTGGTAAAGCAGGAGATGATGTTGAATGGGGTTACAGATTGATCTGCAGCAGCAAATGATGCATGCAGCTCCCGACATCCCTGCCTGCCAAGACTGCTGTGTTTTGTTTGTGTTGTTTTGTTTGTCGCTATTTTATATTTTATTTGATTTGTAATGATTGCAATGTTAAATCAATCATTTTTCACAGGTATTATTACACCGCCGACTTTAGTGTGCTTCTGAGCTGAACGTTTCCTGCTGTGTATTAATCCGTTGCTAAACATTCCATTTCTTTTTATCTGCAATAAAATAAAAGATTCTTTTTAATTGGAAGAAAGGCCGTGTTTCTTGATCCCATCCTTGATTTGTTTTCAGAATAAAATAACCTGTAACTGTTTTATTTGTCCAGTGTCTTACACACTCAATCTGGTGTGACCGACCTAAAATGTGATTATGTTTTCCAATTCTGTGTAAGCCTGCCTAGCTGGAAGTTATAGTTATGACAAAAGGACTCTATAGAGTCCCAATGCAAAAGAGCAAAAAGCAAGTTGGGAAAGGGAGGAGGGTCAGCAACATCCAGAGTGCTCTGAGGTTTAAAACACAAAACACACAGCTGATAGGAAAGAGGAAACACTCTCTGAGCCAACAGCTCAATAGCAAATCATGGAATAAAAGAGATTCATTAACATCAACATAGGAGCTGCTCTTGTTCAAATGAATAAAGTGCACTCATTATTGTGACCTCCGGAGAGACACAGTGCAGATATTGGTCGTCTCACAAGAGGGAGATGAAGCACCTTCACTGCTTTCCCATAATGCAATAACACTGTAATAAGGCAATTTAAATAGTGGCAGCAGTTACCTTCAGTCATCCCAGTTCCCCATTGTTCATTACTAAGCCACATCAATGTAGTCTAAATACTACTGGTGTGGTCTTTGTCTGTCTGAGGAAGGAGCCGCTCACAGTGATGTATGCTAAACACTGGACTCTAATATCTCAACATCTGCAACTTCCACCCCTGCCAGTGAATATTAAAGAATGTTAAATGTCTTTAGCAGGCCAGCATTTTAAAAAACACAATGATTCTCTCCCCTTGCTGTCCTCTCTGAGTTGAGTTGCTGTAAGCTGTCGGTCCACACCCCTAGTTATTCCTGCAGACTCCCACATCAGTGTGTGTCAGCATAGAGCAACATCATACAATGATTTTTTTTATTTTTTTAGCCTCCAGCCTGCAGAACCCCCCTGCCCCGCTGTTTAAATGGATGCCCAATTTGTCAGCATGTTTATAGTTAAAACCTCACTTCAGCACAAAGGAAACGTGACACCAGCACGGCTGTGCTTTTATTTGAAAAGGAGAGTCAACATTGTTAATCCCATTTTAAGTCACAAAGTTGTACAGTGTGGTAAAATAAATAAATAAATAAATAAAATCACGTCCGCCATTAGAGGATTTTTTCTCGCCAGTACCCCCTGAGGAGAGTTCGAGTACCCCAGGGTACGTGACATACCCCGGGTTTGAAAATCGCTGGTGTATACCAATATTAGTTACTATGAAAGACATGCAAACCAGAGCCCTTCATTTACTTGCCACACTCAGGTGTCTTGTCTTGAGCCTCAGAACTAATCACGACGGTCAGTCATTGGATGGAGATCAGCTGGGAATACCAGGTGCTGTCAGCTTTTCTTTCTGCAGCTCGGCAGGGGCGCTATTTCCCCACATATTTCTAATTATATTCACCCTTAGCTCAACTGGATTTTTGATTTTAATTCTCACACATAGCAACTATGGAAGATATTCCATGTCAA
>CM072693.1:2608185-2657183 GCA_036884735.1 Huso huso | reverse complement strand
CACTAAATTAATGTGATTACCCAATCAATACCTGTGAAAATGATTGATTTAACATTGCAATCATTACAAATAAATAAGCAAATATAAACACCCATCATTTGGAAACAACACACAACACAAAACACAGCAGTGCACGAAGGCAGGGGACATGTCGGAGAGCTGCATGCATCATTTTCTGCTGCAGATCAATCTGTAACCCCATTCAACATCATCTCCTGCTTTACCAGACAAGGAGCAGACAAAAGCCTCACAAGACTTGACTAGCTCTCCTTGCTTACAGTATATCCTCTGTTACCACAGTCTGCTCGTTGACTGACAATGTCCTGTATGTTTGACAATGAAGTCAGAATGGTTTCTTCCTTCAATGCGATGCATTCGTTGTATCAGCCTGTGAAAGCATGCATTCCACACAGAGCTTCACACCGATAGTGCCAAGTCCTTGCACATACAGCAAAGCCCACAGCTAAACATCTGGGTGTTCCTGTCAAAGCTACACTTTATAGCAGGAAAACAAAACTGGTTAATTCACCATTGTGATATTTCAAACATTCTACATTTATTTAAAACAACAGAGACCATAACTTCAAACAACAGACATGTTTCGACTCAAAAGAGCCCCCCTCAGTGTTTAAAAGAAACAAAGCAAACCCAGCCCTTAATATAGTTATTACCAATTGGTGAACATGATTCAGATGAATGAAATGCTTGAACTTTCAGCGTGAGGTTTAAATTTTGTAGCATTACTGATATACTTTATAGAAAATAGCTTTTTATTCATATTTATTTCACTATATTTATTTCATTTCTAGTTTCAATTAGAAATATATTAAATTGCTTTGAAGATATGTAAAGAACTAAAAAAAAAAATATTGTATATTAATTTTTTAAATACGTTAATAACTTGTAAATACAATAGAAATATGTTGGATTGTATGCTATGTATGTATATATGTATGCATGTATATATTTATTTATTTCCTTTAAGACGAGTAAAGTATCTGATTTAGTTTATTTTCACTTTGTATTTAAGTATCAGAAAATTAACAATATTCATCTTTATCTTTCCTTACAGTAGATAAATCAAGAATTATCATTTCCTTTTCATTTGAAACCAAATTAGTAAATATAAATCCAATAACAGCCCTTCAGCCTCTGCAATGTATTAGAATACATGAATAATCAAGATATTTACCAGATTGATCTTGTCTTTTATTTTGAGCCCTTGTTATTGAGCTCAGTGTGTTTGTGTGCAGTTGAGCTCCTCCACAGGCCGGGTCCCGTTTCATTGCCTTCACCCCAGCACCTGTAGGTCCCAGCTGCAGCAGTGCAGTCTCTGTGCAGGCCTGTTGAGGGAGGTTTTGTATGGTGTATCACTGTGGTGAACACCCAGCTACTGCTGGGGTAGTGTAAACTCACAGTAGTAATCTCCTGCATCTTCAGCCTGGACTCCACTGATGGTCAGAGTGAAGTCAGTCCCAGATCCACTGCCACTGAAACGAGTTGGGATCCCAGACTCAAGGGTTGCCTATAGATCAGGAGTTTGGGAGCTTCCAGGTTTCTGTTGGTACCAGGCTAGGTGGTTGCCATTGCTATCGCTGTACACCGCGCTGCTGACTTTACAGCTCAGAGCAACTGTGTTCCAGGAGAACAGATTTCACTGCTGGAGTCTGAGTCACAGTATACTGTCCACTGGATTCTGAAAATAAATAAACAATATAGAAAAATTATAATAAACAAGTGAATTGAATTATAAAAACACATAAAATGTCAAGCCATTTTCAGTTTTTCCTGTTTAATTTCAACACTTATACTGAATATTAAGAAATGTCCTACAAATAGATTTAATAAAAAGTGTTTTTCTAAATGATTCTTACCCTGAGTGCAGATGACAAGTGCCCAGATGAAGATGCTGATAAAAGTCATTGTTGTTGTGGATTCTGTTGCCATGAAGGGCAGCTCTCAATCATGAAGTGTTAAACTCCACAGGGCTATAAACACCCCAGAGCACTGAAGCATGCTGCCAATGCAAAGTGTCTTTTCTATGCAAATTGTCTTCCTTGGCACAGCAGCCACTTGTAGCCCAGCAGTGGTGTAAACACAGGCTTGGTGCTGTGTGTTCTGACAGAGCAAGATTAGCAGTTTAGCACGGCTGGGATGGGAAGGGTCAGACTGGCAGGAGAAACATGATGTGATTGGGATTGCTGTCAGTCTGGGGTTGTGTTGTAACAGCCTGTTTTATTACTGTCGTTACTTCATACAATGAGTGCTGTTCTGGCTTTCTCTTTGGCAGTGTTCATAAGTACACCCCAGCAGGATTGGGTCTGATGGTTTGAATGGAAATTGCTTAAGAATACAATGAAATACTATCTATTCACTTGAGTTTGCTGAAGGATATTTAAGAATGTTTTAATAGAAATCATTTTAAAAATATGATGTTCAGTGAACTGTTTTACATTATGGAAATCAGTGGTGCTGTGTGTTTTGTAAAGCCCAAAATAACACACCCCTACAGATTGGGTTTGAACAAGTGCCTGTTTCCTTTGTGGTAAGTGTTAGTAACTGCAGTCTTTGCTTTTCAGGACCAGTTTAATGAAGATGCAATCCCTTGATTTAAAATGTGTGCTCCACTTTCATCAGCCTCTCACAGTAAAAGTCATTGCAGGAGAAAGTGGAGTAACATATGGGACACAGGGCATGAAGGGACAGACTGTGTGAGCTGATAAAAACTCAATTAGCTATCTGTATGATGATTTGTCTTTTTATTAGTTTTTAACAACCGTGATGAGAAGATTTATTTAAAGTTAAGTCAAAGCCAAAAAACAGTTTTGTGTTAATATGAGGGTGTGTTTCTTCACTGGTAGTGAGAATACAATGTAAAGATGCAATTAGCATAGTGGGGCAATGAGGGCACCTTTGAAAACATTCATCCTTTCTGCCCAGTATACTCTGAATACTCACACTGTCACTGTGTGGTCCTTGTCCCAGTTTGCTCACTTTGCAATGAGGATAATGAGGCTGCATTAGAAAACATTCCTCCACATTGCTCGATGTCTTCTCATACAGACTGTTTGACTTCTCAAGCTGTCACTGTGGATCTCTGTTACAAGCTGTCACTGTATCTCTGTTTACAAGCTGTCACTGTGCATCTCTGTTACAATCTGTCACTGTGTATCTCTGTTCCAAGCTGTCACTGTGTATCTCTGTTACAAGCTGTCACTGTGTATCTCTGTTTCAAGCTGTCACTGTGTATCTCTGTTACAAGCTGTCACTGTGTATCTCTGTTTCAAGCTGTCACTGTGTATCTCTGTTCCAAGCTGTCACTGTGTATCTCTGTTACAAGCTGTCTGTGTATCTCTGTTCCAAGCTGTCACTGTGTATCTCTGTTACAAGCTGTCACTGTGTATCTCTGTCACACTTTGCCACACTTTCAGGCTACTAGCACAGTGACTGCCGGGGGTGGAATCAAGGGAAATGAATCCCAAGTGTGGAGGTATTAGAGTCAGTGTTTCCCAGCATGCATCACTGTGAGCAGCTCCTTCCTCCAGACACAGACCACACTGTAGTGTTTAGATGACTGGGTGTGAAGCATTGTGTTAACAATGGGAGAACTGGGCTGACTGGGAGGTAACTGCTGCCTATTTCAATTGTCTTATTACATTATGGACAACAGTGGTGCTCTGGGCTCCCCTCTTGTGGTCAGTGTGAATGATGGGAGTGTGTGCAGCTTGGCAGGGCACTGATGCCTGTTTCAGGCTATACAAACACAGAGAGGGATTCAATCAAACACTAAGTTCACAGTTTAATAGAAGAGTGGATTAGTTCTATTTGTGTATGTGTTCTAAAAGCGCTGCACTTGTGTTTCAATAAGTGTCACAGACAGTTCTATGAGATCTGAGCTGTGAACACAGGTGGGACTTGATAGGGTTGGTGACTCACAGTACAGTTAGATTATCCTTCCTGTAGTTTTATGTTTAGCCTCTCAGTGCTTTCCTGCTCTCTAGGAGGGCATTAGAAATCTGCCTGTTCAGAATGAACTGGCCCATAAGAATGAGACATGTGTGCCAGGAGCTGCTGCACACATAAGGAATGAAGGAGACCAGGTGGGTAACAAGGATGACACAGGAGGCAAGACAATGAAGAATAAACTGCCTTCAATAACACTGATGTGCTGCTCCTTAATAAAAATAAGAATTCACTCAGAAATGTATGAATTCTCATTTATTTATTTTTTATGTCAATTTAGATACATTATTTTTTATTATAATAAGTTATAATCTGGTATATCAATCTAGTATTAACATTTATTTCAGTAATTAAGAATAAAGTGTAAAATTCTATTTCAAAAGAAGATGGTTTGTTCATTGTAATTAACAGTAATTTGTCTTGATTTTCATCTTAACAATATGTTCAAGTTCAATGTTATTCATTTATGTATTAATATTAGTTTTGAAAATACATTAAAACACATCAGATTGACACAATGAAAAATCTCCAGCTGGACTCCACAGAGTCAGACAGTGTAACTACACATCACTGCAATACTGGGCTTTGCTGTTTGCTGGACTTCTTTTTTAATATGTTGTCCAGTGGATCATAAATAAATCAATCTCAATGCAATCACTATGCATACAGTTCAATTGTTTTAAAAAATAAACATCATTCTGTTTGTATATAGAATGTGTTGCTGATGAAGTGGAATCATTAAAAGAGTAAAATTTAAAAAAGTCAATAATACAATTTGAAGTTAAATATGCAATTTATTTATTTATATACATTTACTGAAAGAGAAGTAAAATGTTTGGTTTACTTTATTTTCAGCTTGTATTTAAGTATCAGAAAATGAACAATGTTCACCTGCAGTCCTGCTGAGGGAGGTTTTGTACGGGGTGTGTAGCACTGTGTGAACACCAGCTACTGCTGGAGTAGTGTTGACTCAGACAGTAGTAATCTCTTCATCTTCAGCCTGGACTCACTGATGGTCAAAGTGAAGTCAGTCCCAGATCCACTGCCACTGAAACGAGTTGGGATCCCAGACTGAAGGTTACTTGCAGCATAGATCCAGGAGTTTGGGAGCTTCTCAGGTTTCTGTTGGTACCAGTTTAGGTAGTAGTTATTGTACACTGCGCTGCTGACTTTACAGCTCAGGCGACTGTGTCTCCTGGGAGAACAGATTTCACTGTTGGAGTCTGAGTCACAGTATACTGTCCACTGGATTCTGTAAATAATAAATAAAATATATAGAAGATTATAATAAATTAACCAACTAAATTATGACAACATATTCAATTTCAAAGCTTTTCATATTTTTTTTCAGAATTTCCTGTTTTACTTGTAATAATTATATATTAAGAGTTGTCACACATTTTTTAAGTGTTTTTTCTAAATGATTCTTACCCTGAGTGCAGATGACAAGTGCCCAGATGAAGATGCTGATAAAAGTCATTGTTGTTGTGGATTCTGTTGCCATGAAGGGCAGCTCTCAATCATGAAGTGTTAAACTCACAGAGCTATAAACACTCCCAGAGCACTGAAGCATGTGCTGCCAATGCAAAGTGTCTTTTCTATAAATTGTCTTCCTTGGTACAGCAGCCACTTCTAGCCAAGCAGTGCTCTTAAGTTTAAACTCTTCTCACTAATGCAGTTTCTTTTGCCAATCAGGGAAAAAAATAGTTTATAGTTTTCATTGTGTTGAGTTTGTACAAACACAGCTATTTCTCTCTCTTCCCCTTCTTTCAAACAATTCATCTTAGCCACAGATCAAATATTAAAATCAGAGCTGCAGGTTTACAGATCTATCATAAACTTTGTGAAATCAAATCCATTCAAGAAGCAAACATTTTGATTTTGCACATTGCTAATGTTGAGTGAAAAGTTTCCAGTTTTTTCCTGTGGACCCCCTGGACTGTCTCTGAGGACCCCAGGTTAAGAACCACTGCTCTGGATTAAAGAGCATCATTTTTATTACTCTCTCTCCTCTTGTGGTCACAGAGTTTAGTGCAGGTTTTGCTTTTTGGTATTTTCTCATTTTAAGGTTGTGGAGATATTCTCATGCCATAAGAGACTGGCTCAGCTGACTCAACTTACTGTGAATATTTTCAAAGAGTAAAGATCAGAAATATTTCCCTAAAATATGTATTGGCATCTTCATCAGAATTCAGCGTTTTAATTGGTTGAGAGACTCTAATTGATTTATATTGTCCTTTGAGTCACTTTTGTGACTCAATTACCTAATGAAAGTTTAGTCACCCCAGCAAGTTAAACCAGTTGCTTCCAGATTGTTTTAATACATGCAATCCTTTTCCAGTCGGCTCCATAGCGTGGAACACTCCTGTTTTTTCACAGAACAGGACAGGTATAGAAGCATCTAACCTGTTCTTAAGAGCATGATTATGCACATTTGCTTGCAGTTTAAACAATGGCTCACAGGAAACCTGTCCCTGGAAGATGAACGGATGTGGTTTCAGCACCTGTTACATAGGATAGCTCCAGCCATAATACATTGAAACCGCACACCAGCGACCCCTGTGGTCTGGCCGGGCACCTGCGGGCTTCCTGTGAGCTGCTTGAGAGCTGCGTTGTCCTCCGACGCTGTAGCTCTTGAGTGGCTGCATGGTGGGGCTGCAGTGTGAAAGGAGTGGGAGTCAAACCACAGTGTCAGCCGCAGCTCTTACATCATACCACTGCTTTTACCTGGTCAGCAGCCAATTTGAAGTTCGCCCTGACAAATTGGTGTACCCGCTCAAGAGACTGCTGCAGGCTGTCAGCGTAGTCCAGGGATCCTCAAAGATAAGGATGTATCAGGGGTTCCATAAAGCAGCCTCAGTGGTGAATGGAGCTCCTCTCCAAACATCAGGAGTGCAGGTGTACTCTGGGTTATTTCATGTTTAGCTGTTCGACATGCAAACAGCAGCAAAGGGAGGTGAGTATCCCAATCCCGCTGGTTCTGCTCTACAAACAGGGTAACTGGTTTTTGAGAGTGCGTATGTACCTCTCCACCATACCATCAGACTGAGACCTCGGCGTGGTGTGTGTCTTCCACACACCCAGAAGTTGACACACCCTGGAGAAACCTCTGATTCGAATTTACAACCTTAGTACTGTGAGCCATGGTTAGCACTTCCTTTCTCAGGGACCCTGGAACCAACAGCTGATACCTGCAGCATCCCCCGATGGAGCCTCCCCACTTACAACAGAGTAAAGCATCTTTTAACTCTATACTGTCCCAAATAGCCCAGTATGCTGTGATGTCTGAGCTGAGGTGTGACACATTTTCCCTGTGGACGCCCCCTGTTCTTTCCAGTTAAGCAGAGGAGTGAAATCAAGCTCATGTTGCTGTGCAGCCCTCAGCTCTTCAGCACTGTGACCATCAACAAGCTGCTCGCCGCAGCGGCTTTTGCTTGTTAACCAGCACAGTGGAGCTTGAGCTGTAGTAATTCCATCCTGGCCCTCCTGGGAGCCCTCTGTTACAGCACCCTGCTCTCCTCCCACACTGCTACGGTTCCACTGCTCTACCCTGGTACAGAAACCACACTCAGTACCCAGACAGGGTGCTCTAGATAGAGCATCAGCATTGCCATGCTTTACCCCTGCTGGTGTAACACTTATTGCTGTAGGCTTTGTAGCCACCTTGCAATCTGGACCTCCAGGTGGTTGACCTGAAAAGCCATTGGAAAGCAGAGTGGTCAGTACGTACAACAAAAGACCAGCCATACAAATAATGATGAAAAGTGACACCTTTTACCACAGCTAGCAGTTCCTTGCGAGTAGTGCAGTAGTTCTCTCCGAGCAGTCAGTGTCTGGCTATAGTATCCTATAACCTTTCCACTCCATCCTGGACCTGGGAACGCACAGCTCCAACTCCCACGATATCCAGGGTGAACGGAAGGTCAAATCAAGGTAGCCTAGTAAAGGAGAGCCTACAGCCTGTATGAGGTGAATAAAAGCATGCTCACATGCTTTACCTCCAAAGGAACGGCTGTCCCTTCTTTGTCAAAGCATGCAATGGCTTAGCAATGTCTGCAAAGGACTCAATAAAACTTCCTGTAGTAGGAACATTAACCCAAAAAGCAGCGTGCCTCAGTTACATTGGTCAGCCTTAGTCAGTTGCTGACTGCTGTTATTTTTCTTGGGTCTGTAGCAAGCCTGACCACACCCTCTCCATAAGCCTTTCAAACGTAGCAGCATTGCAGAGACCACAGGGCATCACATTGAACTGGTGCAAGCCCCCGTCCAACTGGGAATGCTGTCTTTGGTCTATCAGCTTCATCTACCTCCACCTGCCAATAGCCACTCTTTTTAAATCTAGTGTGGAAAACTAGACAGAAGCGCTCAATGCCTGAAGGGTGTCATCTGTTCTCGGCAGCGGTAAGAATCTTTCTCAGTAACCTCATTCAATTTCCTCAGTCGACTCGAGACCCTAGTGCTGCCGTTCTTCTTTTACTAACACTGTAGGTGAGGCCCATGGACTGCTGGAGTCTTCAATAACCCCCTGCCTTCTGGAGGCCTCGAACCATCGTTCCACCTCCTCTTGCTTGGCTGCGTTACCAGTGTTTATTTTCTGGTTACTAACGCAGTCTTACCAAAGTCATCCTTATCTTTACAGAATACATCTTGGTACTCAGCCAGCACAGTTTGAAGTTTCCTTTGTTGTTCCTCATTAAGCTCAACGCTGCTCCTTTCCCACAAAACTTTTAAATGTTTAGGCAGTGTTCGGAGAACTAACCCACTTTTTAGTCTACAATTCTCAAAAAGCACCACTGGATGGCGCCTGACTGCGTGAGCAGCACACTGCACTCTCAGCTTGTACAAGTGTTGCAGCTTCCCAATCGGCTAACACGTGACCCTTTTTTAATTACTTGGGCAGTGTAAAAGCTATTCAAAAGCCTTATAGGCACTATTTTCGATTTTAGATCTACTACTGATCTTGCAACTAAAATGTTAGGGTGCATGTTACTTTCAGGACAAATATCAATTAAACCACATTGCAAAGTGTCAGCTCTTTCGCCTTCTAACTCTGCTGCTACCTCAGATCCTGCCGAACAGTAAGTCTCCATGCCTGTCACAATGGGGTTCTGATTCCGTCTGCGTGTGGACGATACTTCAAACTGTTTGCCATCCAAGGACAGTACATTCCTTGTTAAATCTAAAACCACATGGTGTATCTGCAAGAGATCCAAACCCAGTAATAAATCGTCTGCTATGTCAGCCACCCAGACACTGTGACTTAAAGTGTATTGGCCAATTTGAAATGTTATCTCACCCGTTCTAGTCGCTGACATCACATCTCCAGTTACAGTCTTAATGCTGCAAGTCTCCGGGCGCTACAATCTGGTATTTTAAAACAATTTAGGCAAATAGTTTGTCACTCATGACAGTCCAAATTTGCTCCAGTCTATTACTGCATCGATTGGCAAACCCTCTACATCACAGCGGATAACCAGCCACCGCAGTCCCCAGTTTACCAACATTGAAGACAGTTTCAGAGGCCTCCTTCACATTATTTCCCAGGTTCAGCCTCGCAACCTGTGAACATTGTTTCCCTGATCATTTGCAGATATCACTTTGTCTCCGGCTTTCCTTCTTTATTGTGATCCCTTTTTCATTTTGACAAAATCGTTTTATGTGTCCTGTCTTATAGTGACACTCCCCATCAAATTTACCCATTTTAGAAGTACCCAATTCAATTATAGCCTTCCCCATAGCATCCATTTTTTCAACCAAATTTCCTAATACCAACCCGATGTCAGGATTAGAGTTACCTTCCGTTCTCCCACTTGCAGACTCGCCAGTTGTCGCCTCATCCTGGGTTTGAGTGCGGTGAACGCTGTGCTGCTGAGCCGGTTTCTTTTCTCCAGTGGTCTCATAGATGCACTCCAGCTGAATTGCTCGATTGAGTGCGTCGGTGAGTGTAGGACAAGATCTTCTCTTCAGTCGGATTCTCAGCTCACGGTCCCGAAGCAAACTGATTCATTTGTCAGTGAGCAAGGCATCTCTGCATTTCTCCGGCACCTCAGGGAATGAAGAGAAAAAGCGTTGTAGATCCTGGGCAAAGTCAGCAAAGGACTCGTCTGGCTTTTTCCTCCTGGTGTCATATTGAGCTTTGGCAAGTTCCTTCTGTGATCACCCCCAGCACAGAGCAAAGATATCCACCAGCCCACTGTAGTCGGATACAACCTCCGTTTGCAGCAAGGTAAGCACAGTCATAGCATCACTGTCTAGGCTAATAGCAAGTTGGGCCCGCTTCTCATCGTCAGTACACCCGTTTAGAGTACTCATGGTCTCGAAGTGCTGGTAGTATGTGGCCCTGTCAATTTTCCCATTGAATTTACTCTGATTAAGTTTCTGTTGTGCAGCGGGGCTGGACAGCGCTGTAATCGGCCACTTTTCTAACTGCTCAACCCTCAGCTGATCTTGTTCACCCATAGCCGTGTTATGACCTTCTTTAGCTTGCTTTCAAAACCTTCCAGTTTCTCTGTGATGTCTCTGTGCTCTTCTTCCATTTTTCGTTGCGGTTGGCTTGCAGTTTCTGCAATTTCAAGTTACACATCTGTTGTGCTGCCTTGGTGCAATTCTGTATTTCAAATTTTAGCCTGTTCTGGCTGTTGAGTAACTACACCAGTTATGCCTTCAGTCCGTTTGCCCCCCTCGGTAGGATCTCCGCTTCTGACAACAGTTGTTACCGCCTGCCCCTCCATCTCAGTCTACTTACTCCCTGACTTACCAAAGGCAGGTTGCCGCATGAGTCTGGTAGATCGTCAGAGGTTGGCTGGAGACCAGCAGCTTGCTTTCCCCAGCAATGAACACAAAGGTATGGACTCAGCCAGTTTACTGTCAATGGTAGTTTTTTTTTTGAAATTTATTTAAAGAAATATGACAACAGCACTGATCACTCAACAACACTCCCCTACCTAACATCGCAGTGGGGACAAGAGCGCCCACAGTCCCGCTCCAGTTTTAATATCACGCCTTCCCGCCAATTTGCATTAACCAATAGCAAAAGCATAACAATATATAAACGGAAAGACCACACAACCCCGCCTTGCTAAACTGAAGCAGGCGAGTCTGTGACAAAAAGCAGAGAATCTGCTTGTAGAGGAGTATCTCTGCAGCCACATCCCGCTTACATGTTTTTTAATTCCATAGAGGCGGAGGCCCCTTCTTGGGATCTGGATGCTCGGCCTCCCCTTCTTGAGCTCTGGACGCTTGGCCTCCCTTTCTTGGGCTCTGGACGCTTGGCCTCCCCTTCTTGGGCTCTGGATGTTAGGCTGTTCCCTCTTGGGCTCTGGACGCTCGGCCTCCCCTTTCTTGGGCTCTGGACGCTTGGCCTCCCCCCTTCTTGGGCTCTGGATGTGGCTGTTCCTCTTGGGCTCTGGACACTTGGGCTTCCCTTCTTGGGCTCTAGACAGCTCGGATTCCCCTCCTGGATATTGGAGAGAGCAGCGGGCTTTTTCCCCTTCTTTTCTCCTCACCCTCTCCTGGTGGGCAGGGCAGCGGACCACAGTGCCAAACCCCTACAGATGGGGCACAACTGCAGTGGCTGTCCGGGGTACAAGGACAGTCCATGTTGGAATTCCCTGGATCAGCACAGCAGTGACACCCGGACTGCGGTTCCTCCGGCTGAAGCTGGTGTTGCTGCTCTTGTCTGTGACTGTTCCAGGTTTTCCAGGTGCCTGGCCCTGGCTCATTCGGACAGCCAACATCACCCCTTGATATTGGGTGGGGCAGATGGCCAATGTGCCTGAACTAACCACAACCAGGGCACCACTCACCCCACAATGTAGACCTGAACTCAACACAACCAGGGCACCACTCACCCACAATGTAGACCTGAACTCAACACAACCAGGGCACCACTGCGCCCACAATGTAGACCTGAACTCAACACAACCAGGGCACCCTCACCCACAATGTAGACCTGAACTCAACACAACCAGGGCACCACTCACCCACAATGTAGACCTGAACTCAACACAACCAGAGCACCACTCGCCCACAATGTAGACCTGAACTCAACACAACCAGGGCACCACTAAGCCCACAATGTAGACCTGAACTCAACACAACCAGGGCACCACTCGCCCACAATGTAGACCTGAACTCAACACAACCAGGGCACCACTCGCCACAATGTAGACCTGAACTCAACACAACCAGGGTACTTCCCTCTGCTGCTGCCTTCTTCCCATTTCTTTCTTTCTTTTTTTTTCTTCCAAAAAAACAAAAAAAAGCTGCAGTACTTCCCTGGTCCTGACTCCTGGGCATTGTTTATCCCACGGGACACCATGTGCTGCAGATGGCTTGAGCGGTGATGTCAGAATCAGGAAGTAATGGACACAGACAGACTGGATTTACGGGTGAAGCGGGCGCTTGTTTGCGCTCAGCATTTATAAATGAAAAACAGACTTTTTAAACAAAACAAAATCACAAACAAATTAAACAGAACATGGAACAATATGATTGATCAGAAATATTATGCTGGTTACAACTCCCAGTATACGTAGCAACTGTATATATCTTGATTTATTCAGACTCGCATCTTTAGTCTCTGCCTCTCACAGCCTCTCATCTCTCATCTCGTCTCGCTGACACTTCCACCCTTGCAGTGGTAAACAGAAGGTTTCATACTTTACAAGCTGAGGGGTTAAATAACTATCAATTATCCTATTACCCTCAGCTAGTGTTTTGCACGGTTTAAATATAAATGCGTGAGTCATCCTATTCTAATCAGCTGTGTCAGTCACGCATTCCCATGAGAGCAGGCTACAAAATACAAACAGACACAAATAATGGCAGACAGCTTTTCATCCACCCTCTATTTCTAATAATGCATATGACCATACAATAATAATAATGATAATAATAATAATAATAATAATAATAATAATAATAATAATAATGCCACAATCCATCATGTTTAGGTATCTGTAAGTCACCCTGGATAAGGGCGTCTGCTAAGAAATAAATAATAATAATAATAATAATAATAATAATAATAATAATAAAAATGTTGTGAAATCAAATCCGTTCTGGAAGCAAACATTTTGATTTTGCACATTTCTAATGTTGAGTTAAAAGTTTCCAGTTTTTGTCCTGTGGACCGCCTGGACTGTCTCTGAGGACCCCAGGTTAAGAATCACTGCTCTGGATTAAAGAGCATCATTTAATTACTCTCTCCCTCCCTCTTGTGGTCATTAAAGTATAGTGCAGCATGTGCTACTGATGTGGATTTGCAATAGAAATCCTTCCCATGCTGTTGTGTTTAGATGACTGGGTTTGAGGAGCCTTGTTAACAGTGGAGAATTGGGCTGACTGGGAGGTAACTGATGCCTATTTCAATTGTCTTATTACTGTGCTATTACATTATGGACAGCAGTGGTGCTCTGGCTCCCTCTTGTGGTCAGTGTGAATGATGGCAGTGTGTGTGCATCTTGGCAGGGCACTGATGCCTGTTTCAGGCTATACAAACACAGAGAGGGATTCAATCAAACACTAAGTTCACAGTTTAATAGAAGAGTGGATTAGTTCTATTTGTATATGTGTTCTAAAGCGCTGCACTTGTGTTTCAATAAGTGTAAAAAGACAGTTCTATGAGATCTGAGCTGTGAACACAGGTGGGACTTGATAGGGTTGGGTGACTCACAGTACAGTTAGATTATCTTTCCTGTAGTTTTATGTTTAGCCTCTCAGTGCTTTCCTGCTCTCTAGGAGGGGCATTAGAAATCTGCCTGTTCAGAATGAACTGGCCCATAAAGTGTTGAGACATGTGTGCCAGGGAGCTGCTGCACACATAAGGAATGAAGGAGACCAGGTGGGTAACAAGGATGACACAGGAGGCAAGACAATGAAGAATAAACTGCCTTCAATAGCGCTGATGTGCTGCTCCTTAATAAAAAATAAGAATTCACTCAGAAATGTATGAATTCCTCATTTATTTATTTTTATTTAAATTTAGATACATTATTTTTTCTTATAATAAGTTATAATCTGAGGTATATCAATATAGTATAAACATGTATTTTTTAATAATTAAGAATAACGTGTAAAATTCTATTTCAAAAGAAGACCTGGTTTGTTCATTGTAATTAACAGTTATTTGTGTCTTGATTTTCATCTTAACAATATGTTCAAGTTCAATGTTATTCATTTATTTTTAATATTAGTTTTAAAAATCCATTAAAACACATCAGATTGACACAATGAGAAATATCCAGCTGGACTCCACAGAGTCAGACAGTGTAACTACACATCACTGCAATACTGGGCTTTGCTGTTTGCTGGACTTCTTTTTTAATATGTTGTCCAGTGGATCATAAATAAATCAATCTCAATATGCATACAGTTCAATTGTTTTAAAAAATAAACATCATTCTGTTTGTATATAGAATGTGTTGCTGATGAAGTGGAATCATTAAAAGAGTAAAATGAAAAAAAGGAAATAATACAATTTGAAGTTAAATATGCAATTTATTTATTTATATACATTTACTGAAAGAGAAGGAAAATGTTTGGTTTACTGTATTTTCAGCTTGTATTTAAGTATCAGAAAATGAACAATGTTCACCTGCAGTCCTGCTGAGGGAGGTTTTTGTACGGGTGTGTAGCATCAGGTGAACACCCAGCTACTGCTGGGGTAGTGTGCACTCTGACAGTAGTAATCTCCTGCATCTTCAGCCTGGACTCCACTGATGGTCAGAGTGAAGTCAGTCCCAGATCCACTGCCACTGAAACGAGTTGGGATCCCAGACTGAAGGGTACTTGCAGCATAGATCAGGAGTTTGGGAGCTTCTCCAGGTTTCTGTTGATACCAGTTTAGGTAATCATCAGAACCATCATTGAACACTACGCTACTGACTTTACAGCTCAGAGCGACTGTGTCTCCTGGGAGAACAGATTTCACTGCAGGAGTCTGAGTCACAGTATACTGTCCACTGGATTCTGAAAATAATAAATCATAAAATGATAGTAAATGATTGAAATAAATTATGGGAACAGATTTCATTTCAAGACATTTTCATTTATTTAATTTGCTTTGCCTGTTTTACTTTTAATAATTATATATTAAGAATTGTCCCACAAATCGACTTTTTTTCAAAAAGTGTTTTTCTAAATGATTCTTACCCTGAGTGCAGATGACAAGTGCCCAGATGAAGATGCTGATAAAAGTCATTGTTGTTGTCACCCTCATCATCAGCAGTCATCGTTAACAAGGCCAGCAGGGGGCGTTAAAGGCACAGGCTGCACAGCGTGGTGAGGCGTCCCAGTTCTTTTCAAGTTATTCCTTTTATATATACTGAAGGTAATAAACTGCACTTGTAACACGCTGTCAGTGTATTAGTTTCTCTCTCTTCTTCTCTGCCAGCCGATTGGTTGTGTCTGGGGAGTCCTTATAAGGGCTGTAGAGCTGACAAATAAAACATTCAATCCTGTCACTGTGTCTGTGGTGATTTCACAAAATAATAACATTTACCAATCCTTACATTATCAAAAGCTCCAGTATTCTGATTACCATTATGAAGCCATTATGGCACCAACTTAAACCCAGTAATGGTGTTTCTTAATGGGCCAGTACTGTGCCAGTTCCAAGCCAATTCAGATTGCCAGCACTGGGCCATGTACTGGGCCCATGTGCAAACGATACCGATCCAATTCTGTCACGCACCAGCCAATATAGTCAAATTGGCCTGTCAGCATTGCACCAATACTGGTGAAAAGGTTTGCTAATATTGGTCCAGTATTGGCCCATTTCAGACATGTTTACTGGGTACCAACTACAAGCTATGTATTCATTTATTCATTTATTTATTTTTAATTTTGGCTTGGAATATCCTCCATAGGTTACAAGCCGTCTAACCTGTTCTTAATTAAGAGCCTGAATATGCAAATGTGCCTCATGCGTTTGAAACAATGTCTTGCAGGAAGCCTGTCCCTGGACAGTGTGGCTTCAGCACCTGTTACATAGAAGAGCTCCAGCGATAATACACATTGAAACTGTTTCAAATAAAAGCTGAATTGATGAGCGTCCCTGCAATGAGGACCCTGTATGGGAGGTACCATGGTGTAATGGTCAGCACTCTGATCCCTGGATCCAGCGATAAAACACTTTATACAGAGCTTCTACTTTACAATAACGAATGCTTTTCAACTTTACGGCTAGCCCCCAAAAAATCAGCTTTGTTGGGACTTGAACCCACAACCTCTGATTCCCTCTCAGTGCTCGAATAGAGGTCCAACACGCTGTCCATTGCACCACAGAGCCTCCCTGAGATATACTGCCATCCTACCAAGGAGGAGTTTTTTTTTTAAACATTATTTTTAAAAAAGGAAATCTAAAAGAAAACACATTGTGATGCCTAGGGTGTGAAATGTGTATTTTGAAAGATGTTGGTTAAATTTGCAAAACTGTGCCCTAATTAATTTTAAAGTGATGCATTTCACTCAAGCCAGTTTAGTTTTAGTCCAGGCATTCCAAACTGACCAAGGATCAAACCCAGGCCGCGGCAGTGTGCGTGCCAAAACTTAACCACTGGACCACCAGGGAAACTGGTTACTGGTGTTAGCATCTGAGGTGGAATGAATTATTCACTGAGCAAAGAAGGAGCAGGAAGCCGGCTCAACATTCTCACAACATGTGCAGTGGTGCTCTGGCTCCCTCTTGTGGTCGGTATTAATATCTGCACTGTGTCTCTCGGAGGTCACATTAATGAGTGCACTTTATTCACTTGAACACAGAGCAGCTCCTGTGTTAGCTGTCACTGAATCTCTTTATTCCATGATTTGCTGTATTGAGCTGGAGGCTCAGAGAGTGTTTCCTCTTTCGTTTCAGCTGTGTGTTTTGTGTTTAAACCTCAGAGCACTCTGGATATTTACTGACACCCTCCTCCCCTTTCCCAGCTTGCTTTTTGCTCTTTCTTTTTGCATTAGGACTCTATAGAGTCCTTTTATGTAACTGTAACACCCGCTAGGCAGGGCTTACGCAGAATTGAAATACATAATCACATTTGTAGTCTGTCTACGCCAGATTAGTGTGTAAGACACTGGACAAATAAGACAGTGACAGGTTATTTTATTCTGAAAGCAAATCAAGGATGGGATCAGAAACACGGCCTCTTCCAATTAAAAATAATCTTTTATTTTATTGCAGATAAAAGAAATGGAATGTTAGCAGCAGATTAATACACAGCAGGAAATGTTCAGCACCAGAAGCACACTAAAGTGCGCGGTGCAATAAATACCTGTGAAAAATGATTGATTTAACATTGCAATCATTACAAATAAATACAAATATAAACAACGACCGCTCTGAAAAAACAACACACAACACAAAACACAGCAGTGCTGCGCAGGAAGGGATGAGGGAGCTGCATGCATCATTTTTCTGCTGCAGATCAATCTGTAACCCCATTCAACATCATCTCCTGCTTTACCAGACAAGGAGCAGACAAAAGCCTCACAAGACTTGACTAGCTCCTTGCTTACAGTATATCACTCTGTGACCCCAGTCTGCTCGTTGACTGACAATGTCCTGTATGGTTGACAATGAAGTCAGAATGGTTTCTTCCTCTTTCAATGCGATGCATTCGTTGTATCAGCCTGTGAAAGCATGCATTCCACACAGAGCTTCACACTGATAGTGCCAAGTCCTTGCACATACAGCAGCTTCCACAGCTAAACATCTGGGTGTGTTCCTGTCAATGCTACACTTTATAGCAGGAAAACAAAACTGGTTAATTCACCATTGTGATATTTCAAACATTCTACATTTATTTAAAAACAGAGACCATAACTTCAAACAACAGACATGTTTCGACTCAAAAGAGCCGTCCTCTGTGTTTAAAAGAAACAAAGCAAACCCAGCCCTTAATATAGTTATTACCAATTAGTGAACATGATTCAGATGAATGAAATGCTTGAACTTTCAGCGTGAGGTTTAAATTTTGTAGCATTACTGATACACTTTATAGAAATAGATTTTTATTCATATTTATTTCACTATATTTATTTCTTTTATAGTTTCAATTAGAAATATATTAAATTGCTTTGAAGACATGTAAAGAAATAAAAAAAAAATCTTGTATATTAATATTTAAATACGTTAATAACTTGTAACACAATAGAAATATGTTGGATTGTAATATGCTATGTATGTATGTATGTATGTATGCATGTATATATTTATTTATTTCCTTTAAGATGAGAAAAGTATCTGATTTAGTTTATTTTTAGTTTGTATTTAAGTATCAGAAAATTAGCAATGTTCATCTTTATCTTTTCCCTTACAGTAGATAAATCAAAAATTATTATTTCATTTTCATTTGAAACTAAATTAGTAAATATAAATGCAATGACAGCCCTTCAGCCTCTGCAATGTATTAGAATACATGAATAATCAAGATATTTACCAGATTGATCTTGTCTTTTATTTTGAGCCCTTGTTATTGAGCTCAGTGTGTTTGTGTGCAGTTGAGCTCCTCCACAGGCGGGTCCCGATTGCCTTCACCCTCAGCACCTGCAGTAGGTCCCAGCTGCAGCAGTGCAGTCGCTGCAGTCCTGCTGAGGGAGGTTTTTGTGCAGGTGTGTGCAGCACTGTGAACACACTGCCACTGTGTGCACTCTGACAGTAGTAATCTGCTGCATCTATAGCCTGAATCCACTGATGGTCAGAGTGAAGTCAGTCCCAGATCCACTGCCACTGAAACGAGGTTGGGAGCCAATGCTGGCGGTACTTGCCCAATAGATCAGGAGTGTGGGAGCTTCTCCAGGTTTCTGTTGGTACCAGGCTAGGTAGTTGCCATTGCTATCACTGTACACTGCGCTGCTGACTTTACAGCTCAGAGCGACTGTGTCTCCTAGGAGAACAGATTTCACTGTTGGAGTCTGAGTCACAGTATACTGTCCACTAGATTCTGAAAATAATAGATAATGTGGAAAATTATAATAAACAAGTGAATTGAATTATGAAAACACATATTAAATGTCAAGCCTTTTTCAGTCCTCCTGTTGCATTTGAACACTTATACTGTATATTAAGAAATGTCCCACAAATAGATTTTTTTTTAAAAATGTTTTTCTAAATGATTCTTACCCTGAGTGCAGATGACAAGTGCCCAGATGAAGATGCTGATAAAAGTCATTGTTGTTGTGGATTCTGTTGCCATGAAGGGGGCAGCTCTCAATCATGAAGTGTTAAACTCAGGGCTATAAACACTCCCAGAGCACTGAAGCATGTGCTGCCAATGCAAAGTGTCTTTTCTATGCAATTGTCTTCCTTGGCACAGCAGCCACTTGTAGCCAAGCAGTGGTGTAAACACAGGCTTGGTGCTGTGTGTTCTGACAGAGCAAGATTAGCAGTTTAGCATGAACACTCCCAGGACAGCAGGACTAGACAAAGAACAGCTTTAATAGGAGCATATGAGGAGAGCCAATCAGCCAAGCCCTTATTCCACTCAACACAGCTGGAATGGAGTCAAGTGTGGAGTGTGTGTTTAAAGCAGTACTTGCACTGTGTGTTCAGACAGAGCAAGATTAGTAACTGCCCTGGCATTAACACTCCCAGGAGAGTGGGACTATACAATAGAGCCCAGCTATTAAGAGTAGCATTGGAACCTGATTAGCACAGTCCTTAATGCACTCATTAAAGTGTAATGCAGCAGTACTGCTTATTAAACAGCAGCACCGTCATGATTGAAGTGCAGTGAAGTTCTCACTGGCTTCAGTAACACTAGAAGACACTAAGCCTGCTGTAGTAGAGATTGCCAGTCCTTGTTTGGTTCTGTGTTGAGTGGCTCTTGCGATGCTGTAGGTAGCTCATCCACAATGTCAAACACTCCATCAGAAAGCCTTCAGGAACAGTAGAAGACACTGTGTCTGGAGTCCAAACTGTTCCTTCTAGTGTTACTGAAGAGCTCTCACTGACACTTAGGGCAGCACTATGTTTTAGTGTCTGGAGCATTACCTTTATCATTGCCCTCAGCAAGCAAGGCAAGAGTTAGTATCATGTCCGACACGACTGTGCAGCAAATGTATTTATTATGTATTTATTTATTTTCTTAGCAGATTCCCTTATCCAAATTGTTACAGAATATCACAATACCGTTAAGTGCAAATTCAAAATGATTAAGTAAACTGTCATGCATTTTAAGGGCAAAATAAAAATGCAGTACAGATGCATTTCAAAGCAGTTGAACAATAAGTCAAATGAAAGATACAGTGATTACAGTAGCATTTAAGAGCAAATTCAAACAAGAATTGAGTTATTCAACACCTGCTGCTGTGGGGGACACTGCCACTATCAATCCAAAGAACAAGGCAGAGAAGCCCAGATAGAAATTTACATTGTGCTGTGTAACCATCGCGACTCCGGGAAGGAGGACAGACACACTGTGGAAAACGTGAAAAGGCTTGAGAAAGGGCTCCCGAGTGGCGCATCCAGTAAAAGCCCTCGCGTAGAGTGCAGGATGCGCCTTATAGTCTGGACGTCGCCGGTTCGAGTCCAGGCTGTTTCTTTGTCAACTGAGAACGGGAGCTCCCAAGAGGGTGGCGCTCAATTGGAGCGCTACACGGGGGGAGGGAGGGTTAGGTTCGTCCAGGGTTTCCTCGGCTCACCGTGCACCAGCGACCCCTGTGGTCTGGCCGGGTGCCTGTAAGCTGCCCAGAGCTGCACTGTCCTCCGACACTGTAGCTCTGGGTGGCTGCATGGTGAGTCTGCAGTGTGTAAAGAAGCAGGCGGCTAACGGGACACGCTTCGGAGGACAGCGTGTGTTCGTCTTCACCGCTCCCGAGTCAGCGCAGGAGCGGTGCGCTGAGCTAAACAAAATAATTGGACGCTATTAAATTGGGGAGAAAAACAACAACAAACTAATTGGTGACTACTAAATATGTATAAAATAAGAAAAGACTCGAGAATGACTTATATGAGAGGTACAAAATCACAACATCACTGTGTTTTTTTTTTTTTTTAATATTGTACCTTTTGTAATCTGGTAATTTATTTCAGTTGTTTTTATATTTCATTTACTTATGAAATGAACTATAAAAATTAATTAAATAAATTACCAGACCCCCCCTCCAACACACAAAAACACACACACACAACACATGCACGCACGCACGCGCACACACACACACACACACCACACGCACACACACACTTACGGACGCACACAAACACCACACGCACACGCACACACACACACACCACACACACACTCACGCACGCACACAAACACCACACGCACACGCACACACACACACATAATATATAATAATTCTGACACACGCACACACACTACTGACGACGCACGACGCACGCACAAACACCACACGCACACACTCACTGACACACACACACACACACACACACACTCACTGACACACACACACACACACACTCACTGACACGCAAACACACACACACAACACACGCACGCACGCACGCACGCGCACACACACACACACACACACACACACACACACACACACAAACACCACAAGCACACTCATGCACACACTGCACACACACACACACACACACACAAACACACTTCACACATGTGCACACACACACACACTACACACTCACACAAACACACACACACAACACGCACGCACGCACGCACGCATGCACACACAGACACACAGACAGACAGACACACACACACACACACACACACACAGACACACACACACACACACACACACACACATTAAAAACGGCTCTGGTGCCGCTGGATTTACTTTTATTTAAAAATGAAGTCAAAGCCTAAAGGAGTTTCATGTTAAGTTGAGGATCTGTTTCTATCCCTCACTGCCAGGGTGGAATCAAGGGGAAATGAACCCCAAGTGTGGAGATATTAGAGTCAGTCATTTTATTACTCCCTCTCTCCCTCTTGTGGTCACGGAGTGTAGTGCAGTCTGTGCTGCTGGGCTGTGGAATTGCAACAGAAATCCCTTCCCATGCTGGTGGAATGACATGCTGTAACCTCTATGCTGACACACACTGATGTGAGTCTGCAGGAATAACTGGGGTGTGGGACAGACAGCTTACAGCAACTCTCAGAGAGGAGAGCAAGGGGAGAATCATTGTGTTTAAAATGCTGGCCTGCTAAAGGGACATTTTAACATTCTTTAATATTCACTGGCAGGGGTGGAAGTTGCAGATTTTGAGATGTTAGAGTCAGTGTTTCCCAGCATGCATTACTGTGAGCAGCTCCTTCCTCCAGTGGTTAAAGAAACAGGCTTCTAATCAGAAGATCCCCGGTTCAAATCCCACCTCAGCCATTGATTCATTGTGTGACCCTGAGCAAGTCATTTAACCTCCTTGTGCTCTGTCTTTCGGGTGAGACTTAATTGTAAGTGACTCTGCAGCTGAAGCATAGTTCACACACCGTTGTCTCTGTAAGTCACCTTGGATAAAGGCGTCTGCTAAATAAACAAATAATAACAATGGGAGAACTGGGCTGACTGGGGAGGTAACTGCTGCCTATTTCAATTGTCTTACTGCTATACTGTTATTACAGTAATGACAGCAGTGGTGCTCGGGCTCCCTCGTGTGGTCAGTATTAATATCTGCAGTGTGTCTCTCGGAGGTCAAATTAATGAGTGCACTTTATTCACTTGAACACAGAGCAGCTCCTGTGTTAGCTGTCACTGAATCTCTTTATTCCATGATTTGCTGCATTGAGCTGGAGGCTCAGAGAGTGTTTCCTCTTTCCTATCAGCTGTGTGTTTTGTGTTTAAACCTCAGAGCACTCTGGATATTTACTGACACCCTCCTCCCCTTTCCCAACTTGCTTTTTGCTCTTTCTTTTTGCATTAGGACTCTATAGAGTCCTTTTATGTAACTGTAACACCCGGGCTAGGCAGAGCTACGCAGAATTGAAATACATAATCACATTTGGAGTTGGTCTGCGCAGATTAGTGCGTAAAGACACTGGACAAATAAAACAGTTACAGGTTCTTTAATTCTGAAAACAAATCAAAGGATGGGATCAGAACACGGCCTCTTCCAATTAAAAAAAATCTTTTTATTTTATTGCAGATAAAAAGAAAATGGAATGCTAGCAGCAGATTAATACACAGCAGGAAAACGTTCAGCACCAGAAGCACACTAAAGTGTGTGGTGCAATAAATACCTGTGAAAAATGATTGATTTAACATTGCAATCATTACAAATAAATACAAATATGAACAACGACCGCTTTGAAAACAACACACAACACAAAACACAGCAGTAAACGTGGGAGAGTTGCATTCATCATTTTCTGCTGCAGATCAATCTGTAACCCCATTCAACATCATCTCCTGCTTTACCAGACAAGGAGCAGACAAAAGCCAAACAAGACTTGACTAGCTCCTTGCTTACAGTATATCACTCTGTGACCCCAGTCTGCACGTTGACTGACAATGTCCTGTATGGTTGACAATGAAGTCAGAATGGTTTCTTCCTCTTTCAATGCGATGCATTGGTTGAATCAGCCTGTGAAAGCATGCATTCCACACAGAGCTTCACACTGATAGTGCCAGGTCCTTGCACATACAGCAGCTTCCACAGCTAAACATGTGGGTGTGTTCCTGTCAGTGCTACACTTTATAGCTTGAAAACAAAACTGGTTAGTTCACCATTGTGATATTTCAAACATTCTACATCTATTTAAAAACAGAGACCAAAACTCCAAACAACAGACGTGTTTCAATCAAAAGAGCCGTCCTCAGTGTTTAAAAGAAACAAACAAACCCAGCCCTTAATATCGTTATTACCAATTAGTGAACATGATTAAACACAGGTTTGTTAAGCAGACAATTCATTATCACAGACATACACTTCATCAAGTAAAGTTTTCAATCAGATATCCCAACATCAATGATTGGCAAATAAGTTACAATTTGTAACCCAAACAAACCTTAATAGTTATTAATCAATTGATGAAGATGATTAGATACAGGTATTGTTAAACAGCCAGCTCATTACCACAAAACATACACTTAATGAAGTGAAATTTACAATGAATTATCTAACCGTCAACGATCTGCAAATTGAAACAAGAAACAAACCCCACCCTTAATATAGTTCTTTAAATTGCACAATGGTGAATTAACAATGTGTTTGTGTGTGTACTCCATGTTTTCACACTATCAACACGTTTCTGAGCATCAACGCACCAAATACAAATGAATGAAATGCTTGAACTTTCAGCGTGAGGTTTAAATTTTGTAGCATTACTGATACACTTTATAGAAATAGATTTTTATTCATATTTATTTCACTATATTTATTTATTTTATAGTTTCAATTAGAAATATATTAAATTGCTTTGAAGACATGAAAACAAATAAAAAAAAAATCTTGTATATTAATATTGAAATACGTTAATATGTGTTTTAAACCATAGATAGTTTTAAAACTTGTAACACAATAGAAATATGTTGGATTGTAATATGCTATGTATGTATGTATGTATGCATGTATATATTTATTTATTTCCTTGAAGAGGAGTAAAGTGTCTGATTTAGTTTATTTTCAGTTTGTATTTAAGTATCAGAAAATTAACAATGTTCACCTTTATCTTTTCCTTCCTGTAGATAAATCAAGAATTATATTTTCATTTTCATTTGCAACTAAATTAGTAAATATAAATCCAATGGCAGCCCTTCAGCCTCTGCAATGTATTAGAATACATGAATAATCAAGATATTTACCAGATTGATCTTGTCTTTTATTTTGAGCCCTTGTTATTGAGCTCAGTGTGTTTGTGTGCAGTTGAGCTCCTCCACAGACCGTGTCCCGTTTCATTGCCTTCACCCTCAGCACCTGCAGTAGGTCCCAGCTGCAGCAGTGCAGTCGCTGTGCAGTCCAGCTGAGGGAGGTTTTTGTACGGGTGTGTATCACTGTGTGAACACATCTTTACTGTTGAGGTAGTGGTAACTCTGACAGTAATAATCTCCTGCATCTTCAGCCTGGACTCTACTGATGGTCAGAGTGAAGTCAGTCCCAGATCCACTGCCACTGAAACGAGTTGGGATCCCAGACTGAAGGGTACTTGCAGCATAGATCAGGAGTTTGGGAGCTTCTCCAGGATTCTGTTGGTACCAGGCTAGGTAGTTGCTGTACACTGCACTGCTGACTTTACAGCTCAGAGCGACTGTGTCTCCTGGGAGAACAGATTTCACTGCTGGAGTCTGAGTCACAGTATACTGTCCACTGGATTCTGAAAATAATAGATAATAATATAGAAATTATAGTAATGATTGAATTAATTATGAAAACACATTAAAGGCAAGACTTTTTTTTCTTGCCTGTTTTACTTTTGACACTTTTTGTAAATTATCCAACAAACAGATATTTTATGTAAATGCATTTTTCTAAATGATTCTTACCCTGAGTGCAGATGACAAGTGCCCAGATGAAGATGCTGATAAAAGTCATTGTTGTTGTGGATTCTGTTGCCATGAAGGGCAGCTCTCAATCATGAAGTGTTAAACTCACAGGGCTATAAACACTCCCAGAGCACTGAAGCATGTGCTGCCAATGCAAAGTGTCTTTTCTATGCAAATTGTCTTCCTTGGTACAACAGCCAATTGTAGCCAAGCAGTGGTGTAAACACAGGCTTGGTGCTGTGTGTTCTGACAGAGCAAGATTAGCAGTTTAGCATGATCACTCCCAGGACAGCAGGACTAGACAAAGAACAGCATTAATAGGAGCATATGAGGAGAGCCAATCAGCCGAGCCCTTATTCCACTCAACACAGCTGGAATGGAGTCAAGTGTGGAGTGTGTGTTTAAAGCAGTACTTGCACTGTGTGTTCAAACAGAGCAAGATTAGTAACTGCCCTGGCATTAACACTCCCAGGACAGTGGGACTATACAATAGAGCCCAGCTATTAAGAGTAGCATTGGAACCTGATTAGCACAGTCCTTAATGCACTCATTAAAGTGTAATGCAGCAGTACTGCTTATTAAACAGCAGCACCGTCATGACTGAAGTGCAGTGAAGTTCTCACTGGCTTCAGTAACACTAGAAGACACTCAGGGCCTCATTCACTAAATGCTGGTAAATGACCAGAATGATATAAATGTTCTTAAGCTTTAACCTTAGGGCGATCTCTAAAATAAGATTGGATGGATTGGCAGTTAGCTCATTTGTGAATGGTCCCTGCTCTGCTCACAGCATCACCAGTGCGCTGCCCTATTTCCTGAATGTTGTGAAAGTACATACCGCCTGCTTTACAAACACGGTATTTGAACACACGCCGAGGACCCAGACATTTTAGTACCCTGCAATGAATAATGTCTTGAATATCAAATCCCTCGCTCGCGGTATTTCTGGTGTAATGTGCATACATTTCCCATCCATTAACATCATGAATTATATTGCAATGACCTGCATACAGTACTTTTCCCGCACATTGTTCACCACGGGTTAGGTTGCTCTTCACTGCTTGGTGAATGCAGCAGGTGTACACAGTAGCACACGGTACAGAGCCTCACTGCGTGTTAACACAGTACCGCTGTGTGATAAATGAGGTCCTTACACTTTGATGCTGGTAGCTCCTCATTGTTGTGGGCAATGTTAGGAACTGCAGTCTATGATGTTTAAGGCATTTTCAGCTGCGTTCAAAAACTAAAGGCATAATATGCCACCTAATATATCCTTAAAGCCCCTCAAGTGAAATACACATCAATGGAAAAGTTTTTATTTGATATTATAAGATGCAGCAATGTTTATATCAGTATGTCAGTAAAGCTTTTAATAACTGCTGAAATCAAAGCGAGAATCTTTCACTGCTACTACATTATGGACAACAGGCTCCCTCTTGTGGTCAATGTCGATAATTACTGCATGTTTTGTTTGTTTGAGTTGTGTTTTAATATCACTTCTTAAGGAATTAATGAAATAATAAGTCCTATTTGTTTCTGACTCCCCTTGAAGCCCCTAGACTGCTGTGTGGTGTTTAACACTTGTGTAATTCTTCAGTAAAGTCACTGTCTCAGCTGATACACAGCACTGTCTCCAGCCCCTCGTCCCTCTGGCTCTTTAATGAGTTCAGAGTGAGGGGGAGATCAGATGACGTGCCCAGCCTAGGCTCTGGGAAAAGCTCGGAGCTTCAGCCCCTTTTCTGTCGGTCTGCTGGAGGTTCTGATACAGAAATCCCTGGATTGGAAACATAAAACCGGGAATTCGAGTCAGGATATCCTGAAAATGAATTTTTATTATTTTTAAAAGAAACAACGCTGCTTTGACCTCGATGTGATTTGAACACGCGGTTCTGATCTGGAGTCAGACGCGCTACCGTTGCGCCACGGTCCTGGCATAGTGCATGCTTGTTATGCAATGCTAGAGTGCACAGCAAGCATGCCAAACACATGGTAATGCCGACGCTGATACTAGGAAAACACTCGGTATCACCAGGGTCATGGGAAACAGCCGACTCGATACGTGTTCGTTGCCAGCAGGGCTATGAAGTTGTCAGAAGTGTGTTTGATTCTCATCTAGAAAACATAAAACAATGCGATTTGCTTTTATAAATTTCATTATTTGAAACGTGGGCATAAACACAGTTGTACTGGCTGGGAATCGTCTCTGATCAATTACTTGGAAAGCAGCTATGCTGACCAATATATCACCAATAGGGAAAAGCTGGCAGTACTGAGTGACACAGAAGACGGATTCTCTCAGCGCGTCTCCTCTGAATGCGCACTGGCACAAAGGGGCTTATCTCATCTAATGACGTGGCAGAATGCAATAATGTATTGGGTTAATTTACCACCAAAAGAAACATAAATAAAAGTGTATGTATTTATTTGTGAATAAACTATCTTGCTTCTACGATGGGCCCGGAGACCTTACATCCACAGTCTAATGATCGGCCAACCCCAGAGAGATTTTGTCTTGACCAGGGATTAATATAATCTAAAACACAATCAAGAAAAGGCGTTGTCTTTTTAATATCTGCCTGTGTTTAATACAGACAATACCGACGTTAATAATGAACATTATGAATAATATTAATACTACAAGCCTAATAATAATACATTAATAACTATAAAACAGCTCTACATTTAAAAAGAAAAATGAAATGAAATGATACAAATTCGAAAACAACAATTTTTACATTATTGACTACATGCATCATCTCAAATAATTACAATGTCATTTATCAGACCCTTCGGCGTTGTCTTTTTAAGAATTAAACCTGCCAGACCGAACTCAGGCTAACATTCAATCAGTCAATTAATCATATATAATTTCTATAGTGCCCCATATTCGCTTCACAAAATCTACTTAAAAACAAGAACATATCTAATTGTAAACCTGGTGGAACAATGGAAGTCTTCAGTGTTATTTTAAACAAAGAGCGCTTTCCACGATTTAGCATGCATTTAGACAGAATATTAAGCATGTTTATTTATTTCTAATACTGGACCCTGTCTTAATACTGTATTACATTCTGAATATGAATATAGCTGAATTAATAATTGTAGATAATACTTAGAATACCAGATACATATTTGGCATTTAAAAGCCATACATGTGATTTATTTAATAGTCGTTCATTATTTTGTGTATCAGCCGCCACACAAAGCTGAGCGCAGTGCGGTATACTGTAATGATGCTGCAGTCAGTCTGTCCGGACTGCACCTGAACCATCTTAAAAACACGAAGCTTCTAATAAGCTAATTTGTAAAGTTAGTAAAGAATTGCGCTAATATAACGAAGCTAAATTTGAACTCCTAGCTGGAGCAACGAGAGGGCGAGAGGGCGGGGCAGAGAAGGAGGGGGAGACGCTGCTAGGCAACCGGCTCGTGAACATTCCACTCAGCTGAGCAGAGACCGTTAGGATTTAAAAATGCTAACGTTCCGAGCGGCGTTAGGCATTTAGTTAAATTAACACATCGTTGCTGGCATTTTAATTTTGAAGATAACCATATTTTAAATACTTAAATAGCACTGTATTAAAAAAAATACTTTACTTCAGTTCCAGACCGTTTTCCAACAAATAAAAGGAGATACGTATTTATAATAAGTATATTTGTTATGATATTAACACTAAACAAATGTGCTTCAGTTTGGTGTATTATTTATTTATTTATTAAATGTTGTGGTAATTCGTTTTTTTTAATATTGTATTGTTTTCACAAAATAACATCCATACATTATCAGTTCATCTGCTAGAGTAATAAAATCACAAATATTACTCGTCAGTAATTCATACATAGACACGCTGTGGTAACTTCGAGAAGTTAAAATGTAAGGCTGGATTAAAGTTTAACCAAATAAATAAGTAAATACATTAATAACGACATGAAACAAAAATACGTTTTGGTAGCTCATACGTAGGCCTATTTAAATTACAAATGCGACCTGTTTTAGAAATTGATTTATATACTACCCGCCATTTAAATCTAAATTATATTTAAAACTGTTTGAGAAGCAGACTAGCATAGATGATTTCTAAAATCCATTAATATGTTAAACTATAACACCACATTAGCACTCCGAGAAATATAGAAAATGATCATTGTAAATAATTATCTGTGAGATTATTTAGATAAATAATCAGAATTATGGATGCATGGATTTTTGATTAAAATACCCACATGTATTTTTGTTTAGGTCGTAATTTATTTATTAATTTCATTTTAACCCCTTGCTGGTGCCACGGCTTGTCTCTTTATCAATTCACTGATATTTGAGGTTTCCATGGTTCGGCCCGGCCACTGCCGTGTGGCTGGTTAAAACAATTTTTTTTTTTTGTTTTTTTGTTTTTTCTGCTGCTTGGTAATTCAGTTATGCGGCAACAGCAGCAGAGTGGCGCAGCGGAAGCGTGCTGGTCCCATAACCCAGAGGTCGATGGATCGAAACCATCTTCTGCTAGCTTGTTTTTCTTCTGTTAGCAAAGTAGTTTTTCTAAAATATTAACTGAAGGCAATTAATTAATATTACATTTCGCAATCAAGGATGATATAATGCGCAAGGATACTTGTCTTTCATTAGAGCTGAAATAAATTATAGCGCTTTGAGATTATATATGTTACTAGCGGATTGTTTAGAAATGTACTTAAATTATATTACAACTGTTCTAAAAAAGAATGTTATCTCGAAAATGGAGGCTTGTCAAGCCTAAATAGCTCAGTTGGGAGAGCGTTAGACTGAAGATCTAAAGGTCACTGTTTCGATCCCGGGTTTCGGCAAACAGCAAGAATATTTTTGTTTTGTATTATTTTGAACTAAAAAACAGAGCACATTTTTTTTCTTCAGTGTAATTGGATGAAATAACAGCGTATCAGAGTGCCATTTTCTAATGTGATTAAGAAATGCAAAAAGCATCGTCCCTGGGTGGGCTTGAACCACCAACCTTTCGGTTAACAGCCGAACGCGCTAACCGATTGCGCCACAGAGACCGAGCTGTTAGACTGCCAAAGCATACGGGAGTGATTAGCAAGGCGAGATGCTGCAGAACGTGATCGAGGGAGCAGAACTCAGCCGAAACAGACCACATCTAAGAAGAAAGCAACACTGGGCAGGAAAGTCTGTAATCACAATTACATGTATTCAAAACAATGCAAGCAAACTTCAAGCCATTTATATTTATTCACAAATAACATAAACTCTTCCATTGCTAAAAATATTTAAAAAAATCCTTTGTGTTTCTCGAAGACACGATGGAGGGCGCACTGCAGTTTTTCAGGCTGGGGAATATTACATATTAGGAGATTGTTCTTTAAAATACACATGTAGGGCGGGCGTCTCTGTTACAAAGAATTGTCACACTTTGTATTTATCTCCATAATCCGTTGGGACTAAATACGCAGATACATTAAAACTATTTGGAGAATGCGGGCATCGATCCCGCTACTTCTCGCATGCTAAGCGAGCGCGCTACCATTTGAGCTAATTCCCCTTGAATTGTGTCAGCGATTCTCATAGGCTACATCGCAGCTTGATACGAGCAATTCAGATTGTCTCTGGCAATGTAGTCTGCCAATTGCAAATTCAAAAAAAATAAATTAATTAATTAACTAAATAGCAAATATTTCGACGAGAGGTATGTTTTCAATTTCTTCAAAAAGTAGTCTCGGCTCGTTGATTCATTTGGTTTAAAATCCACCTCTGTGTCCCGATGCAGCAGCGCTGTGTGCTGTGGCTCGAGCTTGTTTGACGAGGCAGGCAATGCAAAAATGCCAAAACTTGCTTTTGTATCACACGACAAACTTAAGGTATGCTTTAACGGCTTGGCTGTCTCAAGTTAGTTTGTATTGTTAATGGAACACCTCGTCGTTGCCCAGTTATTGTATCATATGAAGTAGAGCTTTCCAGTCGTGGGTGACGGTCTGCCAATAAAAGTTAAGACTGTATTTGAAAGGATCATTTCTAGAGTGAAACATGTTTTGAAGGGATTGGTCTCGGTATCCACCAGGAGGAGTGGGAGTGTTTTCTTCTCAGCACCGAGCTGACAATGAGTGTTGTTTTCGGGCACCTGCTCGCTGCTAGTGATGACCACTCCAATCTTCAGTCGGGGGTTGTTGAAGGAAGGGGACACATTTTGAGTGCGTATCTCATACTGGTAGAAACGCAGAAAAAAGAAACCATCAAGAATACAATTGTTCAGTTGTTTAAATCAATAAGCAAATTTCAAATTGATCAATGCTAATGTTAAAACAATTTAAGAACACTTTAAATAGGCCTTGACTGATATAAAAATATAGTAATGTGATTTGCACTACGCAGGACTAGATGAGCTTAAATAAAAAACATTACTTTTGAAAATAACTTGTGCTTACCCCCTTACAAGGAAAGTGTCAAACTTTGTATTCATCCTCATAACGTTCTCCATAGCAGTTGGAGAATGCCGAAGTCAATCATCCTAGCATATTAAACGAGGGCATTTCTCCTGTAAGCTGCGTCTAGTAATAGATCGTTTATATTGTTCTCAATGGTCCGCATCCCAGCCTGAGACCACGATCCAGTGGTCGACGGAGATGTTTTTCATAGTAATATGTTATTTGGAATATTAAAACAATCAAGTTAGCATGTTTGGACACAAAATATTTTTCAGAGACGTTAACAAGTAGTCTGTTTACAACAAAAATGCAATCTGTGTTAGGAACACTATTTTAGTCGGATTTAAACTGGTATTGAGTTTTGACAACAGTTTGGTATCAGCTGTTGATTTTCTTAAAACAATCTTTTATAGTAAAATAAAGAAATGTATTCTTTTTTAAAACTAAGTAAAATTGAACTGTCAGAAGTGGGATTTGAACCCACGCCTCTATTCAGAGACCAGAACACACAATTGTTTGGAAAGACAGAGTTCTTGAGTCTGGCGCCTTAGACCGCTCGGCCATTCTGACAACCAGCATTTGTTAATGTAGAAAACCGCATTATTTATTTCAGCACACACTAGGGGTCTCGTATCAAGGCCCGATTGGGTTTATTACGCACATACCAACTGTTGCTCCATGAATGATGTAATGACAATTCTAAAAAAAAGAAACGGATTGAAGTCAACCCAAAAATGTAAGATTCTTTATTTCAATATCGTTACAGCTATAAACGATGCACGCATTTTACAATAGCAATTGCTATTTGACAATGACCAATAAGTAATGTTGTTGCAATACTTTATACAATGTGAACAGAATCAGACATTGATCAGTTGCCTCAAAGAAACATCTTCAATTTGTATTTAAAAAGGACGCCCAACGTGGGGCTCAAACCCACGACCCTGAGATTAAGCTTCTCATGCGCCACCGACTGAGCTAGCCGGGCTGACTGGAGAAGGTAACCTTCACTCTAACCAACTGAGCTATTAATTTGTCGTTAGAAAATACTGAACGACGACAAAAGATTCCAAATATAATCCACTGCACGTCACCAGAAACAGCTTTGATGAGACAAAGTCGTATGACACGAACCCTAAGAATTTTATACCAGATTCATTGTCGTTTAGAAACAACTGCAGCCTCCCTGCCTCAATACAAATAATACCAAATGAAAAATTGAATTACATGCATTTAAAAATGAATGATCTCATCCAGCTGGGACGATTGGTTCTACATTTATACAGTATCAACCTTAATCTGAGTTGAGAGGCACCCAACCTGTGGAGGATTTTAAATGTGAGGGGATGAATAGAGTCAAATACATTTGCATCATTCTGTAAAAATTGTTATATATATATATATATATATATATATATATATATATATATATATATATATATATATATATATATATATGTTCATATTTCAAGTAACTGCAGCTTTATTATCATAGTGAAAACACATTACACATGACCACAGTTCTGTAACAAAATGACAATAACAAAGCTGTTCCCATACCGAGTTCTAACCCGGCCGCCTGGGTGAAAACCAGGAATCCTAACCGCTAGACCACATGGGAAGCTGAGAAAGAAAATCATGGACATGCAACAGTAGCTAGTATACAGTACAATGACATGATATTTCATTACTAACTACAAATGAAAGCAAACTTCAAGCCATTTATATTTATTCTAAATTAATACAAACTCTTCAATTACTAAAAAAACTATAAAAATCTCCCTTTGTGCTTCTCGGAAGACATACGATGGAGGGCACTGCAGTTTTACAGTCTGGGGAATATTACAAATTAGGAGACTGTGCTTTTAAATACACATGTAGGACGGATCATGTCTCTGTTACAAAGAACTGTCACACTTTGTATTTATCTCCATAATGCGTTGGGACTAAATATGTAGATACATTAAAGCAATTTGGAAAATGCAGGCATCGATCCCAGTACTTTTCACATGCTAAGCGAGCGCTCGACCATTTGAGCTAATTCCCCTTGAGTTGTGTCAGCGATTCTCATAGGCTACATCGCAGCTTGATACGAGCACTTGGAAGGAAACAGCTGCAGGAAGGTTGTCTGTCTCCAGTGTTGGAACTGTTACATCCTGAAACACTTCGGTGTCAGCAAATCCCTCCTCTTCCTCCAATTCAATAGAAAGATCAGAGCCAGCCTCCAACCTCTCAATCATGGCACCGTCGTCATGGAGAACTGATTGTACAAATACTCCACACCAATTAGTTCCCTGCAAAAAAATAAATAAATTGTGTATTTGTAATTAAGAAATCCCTCTATGTTATAATTATTTATGAAAGATTATAAAAATGAAACACTGTTACCAACTCTTGTGTGGAATTTCAGAGAAAATTGTGCTAATAATTTAGAAGCTTTATTCCTATATTTTTAATGGTAATACTGACAATCCTTTATCAAGTTCACTGTACCTGTGTATTTGCATGGTCCAGTATAAGAAGGTACGATTTTTCTGGAGTTCTTGGTTGCTCAGTTCTGCACCAGTCATCAGAGCTGAAAAACAACAGCAATAGGTACCTGGTATGGTAACTGGACCACATATCATTTATATCAACTGACTGTTTTCCTCCAAATATAATAATGCCAGTATTTGATATGTGTATACTAAAAACATTCATTATATAGCACCCAAGTTCAAATCACACCATCAGTTATAAAAAATGCATTGTAATAGATAATGAAATTAGCACTGAAAGGGAGACCTATAAAGTAGTTATAATGTGAAGATCATTATTTTTATAAGCATTGATTCAAATTCGAACTTACATGGTTGAACCTTCTGGGGCGATACCAGCTTATGGATTACTTTGTATCAGTCAGGTTGAGCTGCCATCAGCCTTTTTCTAAACAAGGGTTCCATCTGAACCTGAAAAAAGAGCATTTGTGACAGAATAGCAAGGTTGCAGTTAAACAAAAGACTTCAATTAAACAAATAGCCTAAACACAAAATAGTCACAATGGACAAATAAAAGGTTTCTACACAAAACAACAAGAAATCAAAAAGGGGTTCACTGGGTGAAAACAAATAAACACTACAATACAATGACAAAAGGGACTTATTGTTGAAAAAATAGAGATTATTTTTTTTAAAAAGCATGGAGTACGCATGTTCACGTTTTTTAAGTATTGCTTTCAAAACAAGATCATTTTTCAATGAAAACTAAATTAAACTTAAAAACCTAAAGTTAAATACAGTACTATAATGTTCATGGATACATAATTAAAAGTAAATGATAGAAAAACACAATGTATCCTATACTATCAATATACAATGCACTATTATGGTACTATAATGCAGTACCACCATGATAATACGATTGTACTTTTTATTTCTAAGAAGTATCATGGTATCTACAGTATAATGCAACACTATACCACGGTACTATATGGTACTATTTATTTTACCATGGTACGATAACGTCTGCCTATTTCAATTGTCTTATTACTGTAATGTTATTACATTATGGACAGCAGTGGTGCTCTGGCTCCCTCTTGTGGTCAGTGTGAATGATGGCAGTGTGTGCAGCTTGGCAGGGCACTGATGCCTGTTTCCAGGCTATACAAACACAGAGAGGGATTCAATCAATCACTAAGTTCACAGTTTAATAGAAGAGTGGATTAGTTCTATTTTATATGTGTTCTAAGCGCTGCACTTGTTTCAATAAGTGTCACAGACAGTTCTATGAGATCTGAGCTGTGAACACAGGTGGGACTTGATAGGGTTGGGTGACTCACAGTACAGTTAGATTATCCTTCCTGTAGTTTTATGTTTAGCCTCTCAGTGCTTTCCTGCTCTCTAGAGGGGCAGCATTAGAAATCTGCCTGTTCAGAATGAACTGGCCTGTGGCAGTTGAGACATGTGTGCCAGGAGCTGCTGCACACATAAGGAATGAAGGAGACCAGGTGGGTAAATAAGGATGACACAGGAGGCAAGACAATGAAGAATAAACTGCCTTCAATAACGCTGATGTGCTGCTCCTTAATAAAACATAAGAATTCACTCAGAAATGTATGAATTCCTCTTTTATTTATTTTTACTTAAATTTAGCTACATTATTTTTTTATTATAATAAGTTATAATCTGAGGTATATCAATCTAGTATTTACATTTTTTTCAGTAATTAAGAATGAAGTGTAAAATTCTATTTCAAAAGAAGACATGGTTTGTTCATTGTAATTAACAGTAATTTGTGTCTTGATTTTAATCTTAACAATATGTTCAAGTTCGATGTTATTCATTTATGTATTAATATTAGTTTTGAAAATACATTTAAACACATCAGATTGACACAATGAAAAATTTCCAGCTGGACTCCACAGAGTCAGACAGTGTAACTACACATCACTGCAATACTGGGCTTTGCTGTTTGCTGGACTTCTTTTTTAATATGTTGTCCAGTGGATCATAAATAAATCAATCTCAATATGCATACAGTTCAATTGTTTTAAAAAAATAAACATCATTCTGTTTGTATATAGAATGTGTTGCTGATGAAGTGGAATCATTAAAAGAGTAAAATGAAAAAAAGGAAATAATACAATTTGAAGTTAAACATGCAGTTTATTTATTTATATACATATACTTAAAGAGAAGTACAATGTTTGCTTTACTTTATTTTCAGCTTGTATTTAATTATCAGGAAATGAACAATGTTCACCTGCAGTCCTGCTGAGGGAGGTTTTTGTACGGGTGTGTAGCACTGTGTGAACACATGTCTACTGCTGGGGTAGTGGAAACTCTGACAGTAGTAATCTCCTGCATCTTCAGCATGGACTCCACTGATGGTCAAAATGAAGTCAGTCCTAGATCCACTGCCACTGAAACGAGTTGGGATCCCAGACTGAAGGGTACTTGCATAATAGATCAGGAGTTTGGGAGCTTCTCCAAGTTTCTGTTGGTACCAGGCTAGGCGTTTGTTATCATACACTGCACTGCTGACTTTACAGCTCAGAGCGACTGTGTCTCCTGGGAGAACAGATTTCACTGCTGGAGACTGAGTCAAAGTATACTGTCCACTGGATTCTGAAAATAATAGACAATAATATAGACAATTATAGTAAATTATTTAATTAAATTATGAAAAGACATTGGATTTCAAAAATTTTTGTTTTCATTTTCCCCATTTAAATTTTTAACACATATTGTCCAACAAATAGATTTTTTCATATATTTTTTTTTCTAAATGATTCTTACCCTGAGTGCAGATGACAAGTGCCCAGATGAAGATGCTGATAAAAGTCATTGTTGTTGTGGATTCTGTTGCCATGAAGGGCAGCTCTCAATCATGAAGTGTTAAACTCACAGGGCTATAAACACTCCCAGAGCACTGAAGCATGCGCTGCCAATGCAAAGTGTCTTTTCTATGCAAATTGTCTTCCTTGGCACAGCAGCCACTTGTAGTCAATCAATGCTCTTACGTTTAAACTCATTTTCAGCTGATGCAGTTTCTTTGCCGTTCAGAAGAAACACTGAAAAAAGTTTATCTTGTAAACAAAACGAAAAAAATAGCTTATAGTTTTCTTTGTGTTGAGTTTGAAACAAACACAGATATTTCTCTTTCTTCGCCCTTCTCTCAGACATTTCATCTTAGCCACAACTGTGATTATGTAGCTTTGTTACACAGTATAAATAATTATTAATTGTAAAATATTAAAATCAGAGCTGCAGGTTAACAGATCCATCATAAACTTTGTGAAATCAAATCCATTCAAGAAGCAAACATTTTGATTTTGCACATTGCTAATGTTGAGTGAAAAGTTTCCAGTTTTTTTTTTCCTGTGGACCCCCTGGACTGTCTCTGAGGACCCCAGGTTAAGAACCACTGCTCTGGATTAAAAAGCATCATTTTATTACTATCTCTCTCCCTCTTGTGGTCACAGAGTGTAGTGCAGTTTGTGCTGTTTGGTGTTTTCTCATTTTAAGGCTGAGGAGAGATATTCTCATGCCATAAGAGACAGGCTCGGCTGACTCAACTTACCATGAATATTTTCAAAGTAAGTAAAGATCAGAAAAATTCTCCTAAAAGATGTATTGGCATCTTCATGAATTCAGTGTTTTAATTGGTTGAGAGACTCTAATTGATTTATATTGTCCTTTGAGCCACACTGTGTGACTCAATGACCTAATAAAAGTTTAGTCACCCCAGCAAGTTAAACCAGTTGCTTCCAGATTGTTTTAATACATGCACTCCTTTTCCAGTCGGCTCCATAGCGTGGAACACTCCCTGTTTTTCACAGAACAGGACAGGTATAGAAGCCTCTAACCTGTTCTTAAGAGCGTGATTATGCACATTTGCTTGCAGTTTAAACAATGGCTCACAGGAAACCTGTCCCTGGAAGATGAACGGATGTGGTTTCAGCACCTGTTACACAGGATAGCTCCAGATATAATACATTGAAACCTATTCAAATAAAAGCAAAATCGATGAGAGTCCCTGCAATGGGGCTCATGTATGGGCGGTTCCATGGTGTAATGGCCAGCACTCTGGACTCTGAATCCAGTGATCCGGGTTCAAATCTCAGTTGAACCTGTTGTAGTTGTCTTACAAAATACACCTTATCGTCTGGTTTTGTTTTAAAATAACTAAAGCTTTGAACTCCTACAGCTAGTCCAAAAAAAATAGTGTTGGCACAGTGTCAAAGTGGCTGCTGAGTGAGAACAGGTGCAGAGGTGATGCAGTGCAGGAATAATCACAACCAGAATCTGGAATCCGTTTGGAAGAGGGCTCTTTTATTTGTAATCCCGGTATGACGACCAAACAATAAAAATCTGGCAATACACAGCAACAATAATAATGGGTTGCAGCCCAAATAATAAACTGTATAGTGAACACGGTCACCAATCCGGGGGCTCCTGGTGGGTGATAACAATTAGAGTTCTAGAGTTCTCAAATTGCCATGAGATCGCTATGTCTACAGAAGTCGGCAGGAGGTGATTCTAGACAGCATTCAGAACTGGGCAGACACATGGCAAATTACATTTAATAGAGAAAAGTGTAAGGTACTGCACACAGGCAATACATTTCTCCCCCCTTCCTTTCTATATTGGTTAATTGTAGGCTCTAGTTTTTTTTTTTTTAACATCACTGAGTCCCTTGTCCCTGTGCAACCACAATGTAGAAACATATAGAGAATGTATGTGAATGGTCAATAAACATCACTGCTGTTTCACTTAAAGCGTGTTTATTTATTTCTAATACTGGACCCTGTCTTAATACTGTATTACATTCTGAATATGAATAGAGCTGAATTATTAATTGTAGATAATACTTAGAATACCAGATACATATTTAGCATTAAAAAGCAATACATGTGATTTATTTAACAGTCGCTCATTATTTTGTGTATCAGCCGCCACACAAAAGCTGAGCGAAAAAGCGGTATACTGTAATGATGCTCCAGTCAGTCTGCCCGGACTGCACCTGAACCATCTTAAAAACACGAAGCCTCCAATAAGCTCATTTGTAAAAGTTAGTAAAGAATTGCGCTAATATAACGGTTAAATTTGAACTCCTAGCTGGAGCAACGAGAGGACGAGAGGGCGGGCAGAGAAGGAGGGGGAGACGCTGCTAGGCAACCGGCTCGTGAACATTCCACTCAGCTGAGCAGAGACCGTTAGGATTTAAAAATGCGAACGTTCCGAGCGGCGTTAAGCGCCTCGTTAAATTAACAACCGTTGCTGGCATTTGAATATAACCATATTTTAAATACTCAGATAGGACTGTATTAAACAATATATTATGTTTTTCAAAGTAATGTGTTATGTGGAATATTGAAACAATCAAGTTAAATAACACATGTTTGGACACAAAATATTTTTCTTCCTCATAACGTGTTAGAAAAATGTAAACAGCAGTTGGAGAATGCCAAGTCGATCATCCTAGCATGTTAAACGAGGGCATTTCTCCTGTAAGCTGCGCCTAGTAATAGATGGTTTATACTGTTCTCAATGGTCCGCATCCCAGCCTGAGACCACGATCCAGTGGTAGACGGAGATGTTTTTCAAGTAATATGTTATTTGGAATATTAAAACAATCAAGTTAAATAACATGTTTGGACACAAAATATTTTTCAGTGACGTTAACAAGTAGTCTGTTTACAACAAAAATGCAATCTGTGTTAGGAACACTATTTTAGTCTGATTTAAAATGGAAATTAAAATGGTATTGAATCGCAATACAATAAATATCTGTTTGATCGCTATACAATCAATATGTTGTATAGGCTAAATTGTATTGTGGAGTAGTGGTTAGGGCTCTGGACTTTTAACCAGAAGGTCGTGGGTTCAATCCCAGGTGGGGGACACTGCTGCTGTACCGTTGAGCAAGGTACTTTACCTAGATTGCTCCAGTAAAAACCCAACTGTATAAATGGGTAATTGTATGTTAAAAAAAAAAAAGTGATATCTTGTAACAATTGTAAGTCGCCCTGTATAAGGGCGTCTGCTAAGAAATAAATAACAATAATAATAATAATAAAATAAATGTCCGGAAACAGTCAAATTCAAACACGTTAAAAAATGAAATAGTGCGGAATAAAAAGAAAGGCGGCTTTGACCTCGACGTGATTTGAACACGCAACCTTCTGATATGGAGTTAGACGCGCTACCGTTGCGCCACGAAGTCCAGGTGTAATGCCAGCTTGTTATGCAATGCTAGAGTGCACAGCAAGCATGCCAAACACATGGTAATGCCGACGCTGATACTAGGAAAACACTCGGTATCACCAGGGTCATGGGAAACAGCCGACTCAATACATGTTCGTAGCCAGCAGGGCTATGAAGTTGTCGGAAGTGTGTTTGATTCTCAGCTTTAAAAGTAAAGAAAACATAAAACAATGTGATTTGCTTTTATAAATTTCATTATTTGAAACGTGGGCATAAACACAGTTGTATTGGCTGGGAGTCGTCTCTGGTCAATTACTTGGAAAGCAGCTATGCTGACCAATATATCACCTATAAGGAAAAGCTGGCAGTACTGAGTGACACAGAAGACGGATTCTCTCAGCGCATCTCCTCTGAATGCGCACTGGCACAAAGGGGCTTTGATTGTCTAATGACGTGACAGAATGAAATAATGTATTGGGTTAATTTACCAACAAAAGAAACATAAATACATCTGTATGTATTCGACACAAATGACCCTATGCCTGTGTTTATGTATTTATTTTCTGCACGTATTAATTAGTATTGTGTGAATATTTTATTTAGACCGTTTTTTTTTTCTTTTCATAATTTTCGTTTGCTTTGCACTGTGTTTTTGCTGTGTTGATTATTATTTGTCTATTTTGTTTGGTGCACGGGTGAAACGGAGTTCGTAATTAAAGTATTTTTGTTTTGTTTATCACAAGCACTGAGCACACGGACCTCAGGTCCCGCCCCAAACAATTGCAGGTACCTGTACACACCTGGAATTAGAAGGGCTTTGAGGAATAAAAAGGGTGAGGAACTAAGAGTCTGGGAGCATGGAACTAGAGATACCGGAATAGGAAAGAGAGAGAAGCTAAGGGAAGTAAACGAAAATAAAGAGGCCGAGATTAGACAGTGAGCGGCTGGGGTTTTTGCACGGACAGTGTCAGTTTCGCTTTTGTTATTTTTTTTTCGTGGACTCACTCTGGGAGGATCATGAACTTGGTGATTGAAGACATTTGAAAAGAGGTACTGACAAGAACCTTTATGCTCGTGGTTTATGTCAGGATATCAGGATCTCTCCCTGAGGCCTTCAGCTGAAGCGCAGCACCCTATGGAGAGGGCTGCCCAAACAGGCATCTGGACAGGAGCCCTAGGAGGAGGTCTGGACCAGAGAGTGGATGACGTATGGTTAAGGAACAAATACACATTAAAATGCATCTAACGCTCAAAAATAAAACAATAATTCAAATAAACAAACTGTGCAAAAAAAAGGAAACCAATCCAATTAAAATTCAAAAATCATAAGTGATAATACTGAATAAAATAATAATCAACACATTCGTCACCAGACATTACCACCACTGCGATCTTGAAAATGTTTGTATGCCACAGAATTTAAGATCTGAAACGGAATGTTTGGCATCTACAAAATGTCTAGCGAGTGGTGGATGAATATATTTTCTCCTAATTGAACTTTTATGCTCGCTCATTAATGCGCAATTGTAACAGTCTAGTAGTTTTACCATCATATTGCAAATGGCTAGGACAAGAACTCACATAAATGACATGAGTTGAAGCACAATCACTTGTAAGATACTGTACTCTTTTTTTTCGTTGTATGGCTTGTGCATTTTCTTAGTTTTAAATGTATTATCACAGGCGGTACACTTACGATTTGGAAAAAATCCAGTAGATTTGTCCAGTACACCCAGATCTCTCGAACATCTAAACGAGTCAGCCCCTAATAAAGACCGCCCGTGTTCATTTCGGCGTTTATGACATTGTCTATACACAACAGCTCTTATGTAATCCTATTGGTATCGAATCGATCGCAATTAATGTGTTCCATGTTTCCAGTCAGTTTGATAGTTTTAATACTGTATTACATTCTGAATATGAATAGAGCTGAATTATTAATTGTAGATAATACTTAGAATACCAGATACATAATTAGCATTAAAAATAAATAGATGTGATTTATTTAATAGTCGTTCATTATTTTGTGTATCAGCCGCCACACAAAGCCGAGCGCAGTGCGGTATACTGTAATGATGCTGCAGTCAGTCTGCCCGGACTGCACCTGAACCATCTTAAAAACACGAAGCTTCTAATAAGCTAATTTGTAAAAGTTAGTAAAGAATTGCGCTACTATAACGAAGCTAAATTTGAACTCCTAGCTGGAGCAACGAGAGGGCGAGGGGCGGGGCAGAGAAGGAGGGGAGACGCTGCTAGGCAACCGGCTCGTGAACATTCCACTCAGCTGAGCAGAGACCGTTAGAATTTAAAATGCGAACGTTCCGAGCGGCGTTAGGCGCTTCGTTAAATTAACACACCGTTGCTGGCATTTGAATATAACCATATTTTAAATACTCAAATAGGACTGTATTAAAAAATATATTATGTTTTCAAAGTAATATGTTATGTGGAATATTAAACAATCAAATTAAATAACACATGTTTGGACACAAAATATTTTTCTTCCTCATAACGTATTAGAAAATGTAAACAGCAGTTGGAGAATGCCGAAGTCGATCATCCTAGCATGTTAAACGAGGGCATTTCTCCTGTAAGCTACGTCTAGGAATAGATCGTTTATACTGTTCTCAATGGTCCGCATCCCAGCCTGAGACCACAATCTAGTGCCGACGGAGATGTTTTTCAAAAGTAATATGTTATTTGGAATATTAAAACAATCAAGTTAAATAACATGTTTGGACACAAAATATTTTTCAGTGACGTTAACAAGTAGTCGGTTTTACAAATAAAAATGCAATTTCTGTTAGGAACACTATTTTAGTCGGATTTAAAATGGAAATTAAAATGGTATTGAGTGCTGACAAGAGTTTGGTATCAGCTGTTGATTTTCTTAAAACAATCTTTAATAGTAAAATAAAGAAATTTATTCTTTTTAAAAAATAAGTAAAATTGAACTGTTAGAAGTGGATTTGAACCCACGCCTCTATTCAATAAGTAATTTTGTTGCAATACTGTATACAATGTGAACAGAATCAAACATTGCTCCGTTGTCTCAAAGAAACATCTTCAATTTGTATTTAAAAAAGGACGCCCAACATGGGGCTCGAACCCACGACCCTGAGATTAAGAGTCTCATCCTCTACCGACTGAGCTAGCCGGGCTGACTGGTGCACGTTTCTTTCACTGTAACCAACTGAGCTATTAATTTGTCATCTTATTTGAGAAAATAGTGAATGACAGAACCAAAGATTCCAAATATAATCCACTGAACTGTAGCTTTATTATCATAATGAAAACAGATTACACATGACCACAGTTCTGTATCAAAATTAAGTCGTAAGTATATGGTTTCCATTGTAGCTATTTACACACACTGCTCTGTTGTCTCCCAGGGTGTTATCTAACAAAAAAGACACATGCTGTGCTGCCATAATTGATTACATAGACTTTCCTGCCCCGTCTTGCTTTCATCTTAGATGTGATCTCAGGTTCTGCTGAGTTCTGCTCCCTCGATCACGTTCTGCAGCATCTCGCCTTGCTAATCACTGCCGTATGCTTTAGCGGCTTAATAGGTTGGTCTCTGTGGCGCAATCGGTTAGCGTGTTCGGCTGTTAACCGAAAGGTTGGTGGTTCAAGCCCACCCAGGGACGATGCTTTTTGCATTTCTTAATCACATTAGAAAATGGCATTCTGATACGCTGTTATTTCATCCAATTACGCTGAAGAATAAATGTGCTCATTTTTTTAGTTCAAAATAATACAAAACAAATATCGTCTTGTTGTTTGCCGAAACCCGGGATCGAACCAGGGACCTTTAGATCTTCAGTCTAACGCTCTCCCAACTGAGCTATTTCGGCTTGACAAGACTAATGTTTCAAGATAGCATTCTTTTTGGCAATCCAGTAAACCTGTAATGAGAAACGTTCAACAGCTCGGCAACACCATAATAGAATCCGATGCCTTTACAAATGTGTTTCGAAACTGTTAAGTTTTCTCCCAAATGCGATTCTCAACAAATGTTTTTTTTGTTTGTATTCCTTCCAGAGTAAGTCCAAAAGGCAAACACTGGAACTGGCTGCCTGAAAGTGCAGCGCTTGAACTGCCTCAACAAACGCTGAGCTCTAAAACGTGTACATTGAAAAGTCTATTAACATCTTTAACACAATCATCTGTATTCCAATCCACAGGGTGATCAATAAAGTGACTGCTGGCTTTGTTTAAATATTAACAAGATGTTTTCAGGATTCACGCGTATTCTGAGCAAGCACGATAGAATATGGTAGTGAAAGGACAAGCAAATAACAGGTTTATTGGCTCTGGTCTTGTATCATCACCCTGACTACTGTCCGTAACAAAGTGGCATTAATAAAACGTCATTATGCAAAGTTCCCAATGCGCAAATACGCAGCATATTTAAACTTCTTCACAATCTTAAACCTTCCCAAATGAATTTAAAATACTTACTGACAGGTACGGCCCTTTCCCAATGTAACACTCTGCTTTGTTTGAACACCAACGATGGGTGGGATATTATGTAGTAAACCACAATACTATTGTTCCCACTGTTCACGAGATGAGGCGTTGCCGTGGTAACCATGGTCTGTGAGGCGCCGGTGTGAAAGAGTTGCAGTGCAGCGGTGACGTCGGAACAGTCTTTCTGATGAAAACGCAGAGCAAGCTGAGAATGACGCTGCGCTTTGAACGGCGCTGTAGCTGCACTGGAGACTGGAGGGAACAGAGAAGACTAACGTTGGAGCTCCTGCAGAAAAATAGAAAAGCTGAATGATGAAAAGAATAGAAACAAACACAGACGAAGGGCGGAAGCAGTGCTGGGTGTATAAATAGAAAAGAAGGAGAGATTGACATGCAAGTTACCTAACGGGATTGCCCATACCGCTCTGGTCACGCCCTTTTTACCTGACCAAACACAGCAGCGCAAGATAATGGCAGAGAGACTGGAACTTGATTGAAACTGAACTGCCCCCCCAGGAAGTAATTTGTTTGTCGCTATATAATCAATATGTTGTGTGGGCTAAATTGTATAAATAAATGTCCGGATTTCAAATTCATACACGCTAAAAAATGATATAGAGTGGAATAGATATAAAGACGGTTTTGACCTCGACGTGATTTGAACACGCAACCTTCTGATCTGGAGTCAGACGCGCTACCGTTGCGCCACGAAGTCCTGGTGTACTGTTTGCTTGTGATGCAATGTGAGAGTGCACAGCGTGACATGAAAGCATGCGATAATGTGTTAATTTACCAACAGAAACATAAATAAAAGTGTAGGTATTTATTTGTGAATAAACCATCTTGCTTATACGATGGGACCAGAGACCTTACATCGGCAATCTAATGATAGGCCAACCCCCGAGAGACTTTGTCTTGACCAGGGACTAATATAATCTAAAACAAACTGCGATGGGAATGTGAATAGAGTCAAATACATTTGTACTATTCTGTAAATTATATATATATATATATATATATATATATATATATATATATATATATATATATATATATATATATATATACCTCAAGTAACTGTAGGTTTTTTAAATACTTTTTATTTTATAACTGTAGCTTTATTATCATAATGAAAACACATTACACATGACCACAGTTCTGTAACAAAATGACAAAAACAAAGACGTTCCCATACCGGAAGTCGAACCCGGGCCGCTTGGGTGAAAACCAGGAATCCTAACCGCTAGACCATATGGGAAGATGATTATCAAACTCATTTACATGCAACAGTAGCTACACTCTAAAACCATGTGTAAGTTTGGAACATTCATAAACACTTATCTGTAACACTTTTTAAACGCGTCAAGGCGCTTTACTTTATAAACATGTTTAGAATATAAACGCTGCTAAGGTGTTTAAGTAATAAACACGTGAACATGTTTATTCGCTTAACACTTTTTAAACACCTGAACACGTTTACAAATCCACAGGTGTTTAAGATCTAAACACGAATGCTTTATTATTTTTACAATACAAAAAGACACAAATTAAACAACTTACTTTTTATTTATTGCATATTTCAAAGTTAAGCCAAAAAACTTTTTTAAACAAAAAATCTATTGCAATAGTAACAAGTATTTGAATTGTAATAAATATTTACAATTTGAAGAATAAAATCTGTTACACCTATATACATATTGTAGCGTGCATGGTGGAAGGCAGCAATAGGGGCTGGTAGGTGACGAATCACACACAGAGACATGAGCTCCGATATACGCCCCTTGCAAAGGAGCCGCTCTTTGTACAGCGGTATCGGGCGCTGTGCTTTAGTGCAAGAGGTCCCGGGTTCGCGCCTGCCCTCTGGCTGTGTGGATTGCCTCGCCCTGTGTGTGATGCCTGCCTGCGGAACCGAGATCGCTACAATATATATGATTGTATTTAAAACATCTAAAACATCAAATAGAATACTGTATATGTCCACTCCTCAAATAAATTATTTAAATAGACAATAAAAACATACTACCTTATCATGAAATTCAGTTTTAACAAATAATTATTTAATTTGTTTACAGATATTTACAATTATGTAAGAATGTTATTGTTGTAATTCACTAATTTAATCGTTGAACCCTTTTGCAAAAAATCTGTATTCATGGGATTTGCATCCAGTAAATGGGTCTCCCAATATATATTGCTGCAGGAATCCAAGCACCTGCGAATAAACTTTGGGGTACTGCAGGTGGAAGGCATAGTACGCCCAGGAGAACAAGCACAGCATCTAATACAGTTTTTGCTTGGCAAAATATCGCAACAGTATCTCCTACTATTACAGCTTCCTGAGGGTGTTCTTTGCAAACACAAAGAACAAGATGCGTGGTTCTTCTGGTGTGGTTTTCAAGTACTTGTCAAGTTCACTTGTAGATATATCCTGAAAATATAACATAATGAAATGATGACAAAATAATATAAATATATAAAATATAACATTTTTTATTGTACTTGTTAGATACATTTAATTTAATTTTAAATTTACTGTGTCAATTGTTAGCATTATATAAGTCAATATAATTATGCTTGAATGACAGTAAGAGGACATCTTGTTTGAAGCCGAGTCAATGGGTGCCCCCCACTCCAAAACATTTTGATTAATGTTATTTAGTATAATTACCTCATATACAGTGATGACCGAAACTGACTTTTTTTCCCTTCCTTCATCAAATTTAGTTTTTTTCTTCAATGAGCTGAATTACAGGTAGCATTCTGAGATCTCCCTGAAAAGAAAAATGGGGTGGGGGTAATGACCTTTGTATAAGTAATTGCTTTGTACAGTGGCGGGTGTGAAGGGGGAGAGGCAGGAGGTTTGTTGTTCTTTTGTTTGTTACCTTCGTATGCGTTTCCAGCTGGCAAAGCCACAAGTCATTCACAAGAATACAATGTGTTTTGTGATCGTTTATTTCACCTCTTTCTTGGATCCAATCAGTAACTCAGAGACCGTCCTAACCTGTTCAGCCCTTTTGCACAATGTTTCAAATCATGTACTTCCAAGGACCATTGCAAATTCACCCATTACCTAATAGAAAAACACATGCACAAGTATGAAGTTGAAAAAAAAAATAAAAATAAAAAATACCTCCAACGCAGGAATGTTGAACTAGAATTTATAAACCCAGGACCTATGCTGTCAGATAACAGTTTTAGAAAATGGTTGACATTACATTAAAAAAAAAAATATTTACTTAAAATGAATAAAAAAATAAAGTAAAATAAATGTCACAAAATGAGTTTCTGTATATCATCATCATAATAACTGTACTTGATTGGATTAAAGCAAATCGAAACCTTTAATCCAACATTCACAACCACAATTTTAATTTTATTTTAGTGATCAGTAATATTGACTGTTTGATGAGACTGTAGAAGGAAAATAATAATGCAGTTAACTGTAAGCAGGTGAATTGTAGTATGCCCTATAACTTTTTGCATAACATGAGTAAATAAACAGATACTTACAAATTTTCCCATTCAAAACAAGGGTAAACTTCAACAATTGGTTTAATTCTTCCAGCTGGAAGAGTGGTCAGCCACAATCGACGATTGCCAAAGGTTTCTTTAAGAAGAATGTCTATGTGATTGTCATCAGGCTTATTTTTGTCAAATTCTTTTCTTAATTCTTCGACATGGCGGTCGTATTCTTCATCGGGCCGTTCTTCACGCCTGTATGGTAGGTACCTGGGCTTTCTTTGCCATAATTGGTGCCGAACTGGAGTCAATGGGCAGGTTTTTCCTTTTTAAAGACCACCTCATGTGCCTCATCTTCTGACTGAGGCACTTAGAAAATAAGGACTACAAAAGAACAAGAGGAGAAAACAATAATTGTGAATAAATACATCAAGTTTCAGAAAGAAATGGCAAGCTTCAATTCCCAATGTATTGTTTTGCATACTTGAATTCCATCTTACCCACGGTTCATTCCCTTCATGCTTAATGCATGGGTATTTGCTATACAGCATTTTTCCAATGGCCTGTCACTTAGGCTGGGATAATTAGCCAGGTAATAATTAG